>JALHCA010000267.1:0-43635 GCA_024340505.1 Tolypocladium nubicola
GGGGGGGGGGGGGGGGGGCGCAGACACAGGCAGGGTGAAGCAAAATTGCGAGACGGAGCGGGAGCATTGACGCGAAGTGAAGCAAACAAACCCCATCGCGAGTCGTCCATGGGAGAGAGTCCGTCCTCGGCCATGGCACAGACCCGCCACGCCCTCGCGGCGCTGTTCCCGCTGCACGCCCGTGGCCGGCGCACGTTCCGGTCCGTCCTCGTCATGGCCGTCTTGGCGGCAGCATTTTGCCTCTTGTTCCTCCGCGACGGCTCGGGGCTCCTGGAGACGGTGGCGCGCAACCCGCCGGCGTGGATGAAGGGCGGCGGCGGCGGCGGGACGCGGGCGTCGCGGCGTGAGCACCCCGTCGACGGCCTCATCCGCGACGCCAACGGCCGCTTCCAGGAGCTGCTGGCGAAGCGCTCGTCGACGGTCCACGAGGCGGCGGAGCGGTACCGCGAGCGGCGCGGCCGCCATCCGCCGCCCGGCTTCGACGCGTGGTTCGCGCAGGCGCAGCGCGACGGCGCCGTCGTCGTCGAGGACTTCTTCGACCGCGTCCACCACGACATCAACCCCTTCTGGGCGCTGCGCCCGCGGGACATGCGCGCGCGCGCCCACGTCCAGCCGCAGGTGATCCGCGTGCGCAACGGCTCCGCGCGCTTCGAGACCGACGACCCCAACCGCCAGCCGTGGATCCAGCTGTGGACGGCCCTCGTCGACGAGATGATGCCGCACCTGCCCGACCTCGACATGGTGGTCAACGTCATGGACGAGACGCGCATGCTCGCGCCGTGGGAGAAGATCAACGAGTACGTCGCGGCGGAGCGGGCCTCGCGGCGGCTCGTCGACCCGGGGAGCGCCTCGTCCGCCTACAGCGGGCTGGGGGACGTCGACGCCGACGACGAGGCGGCGCGGAAGAGCGCCCCCTACGACCCGGGCTGGATCACGGGCGAGGCCCCCAAGTACTGGGACCACCTGCGCGTGGCCTGCCCCCCGGACAGCCCCGGCCGCCACGTCCCGGCGCTGGCCTCGTTCGACGTCCCCGTCGAGTACCCGCGCGCGCCGGCGCCGTACACGCGCGGCGGCTTCGTGCAGAACTTCACCCAGGCGCAGGACCCGTGCCTGCAGCCGCACCTGCGCGGCATGCACGGCACCTTTGTCGAGAGCGTCAGCATGTCGACGACGCACGACCTGTTCCCCATGTTCGCGGGCTCCAAGGTGCCGCAGAACAACGAGCTGCTCATCCCCGGCGCCATGTACCTCTCGGACCGCGAGTTCTACAGCGGCGGCGAGACGCGCGGCGGCGACTGGCGGCGCAAGAAGGACGGCCTCGTCTGGCGCGGCACGGCGTCGGGCGGCCGCAACAAGGCCGACAGCTGGTGGCACTTCCACCGCCACCGCTGGGTGCAGATGATGAACGGCACCACCGTCGCCGCCGTCGAGGCCGGCGACGCCGCGCGCGGGCCGACCTTTGAGCTGCTGCCCGCGGAGCGCTACGGCGTCGCCGCGCAGACGCAGGGCAGGCTCGGCGAGTGGCTGTCGTCGTTTGCCGACGTCGGCTTCGTCAACCTCGAGTGCTTCCCGTACGCCGAGGAGGAGGTCGGCACGGGGCCGGACCGCCACATGGAGATGCGGCGCACCTGTCCGTACACGTCGCCGCTCATGGCCGTGCGGCCGAGCATGCCCATGCGGGAGCAGTACGCGTACAAGTACCTGCCCGACGTCGACGGCAACTCGTTCAGCGCGCGGTGGCGCGCCTTTGTGCAGTCGACGAGCATGCCGCTCAAGGCCACCATGTACGCCGAGTGGCACGACGACCGGCTGCTGCCGTGGGTGCACTTTGCGCCCTTTGACAACGCCTACGGCGACATCTACGCCGTCATGGAGTACTTCCTCGACGGCCGCGACGCCGCCGCCGAGCGCATCGCGCGCGCCGGCGCCGAGTGGATGGCCCAGGTGTACCGCCGCGAGGACATGAAGCTGTACGTGTGGCGGCTGCTGCTCGAGTACGCGCGCGTCGTCGACGACAGGAGGGACGAGCTGGCGTACGTGGGCGATCTGCAGTAGGGGTCGGCGGCCGGGCGTGTGATGTGATGTAATAGACTTTGATGATGGAGGGACGGCGCGCGGAGTACATGTGGAGGGTTTTACTAGCAGCTTGGCGTTAAACTGATTGCACCTACGACTATGACTGCTTTGGCGCTGTGACCTTGACAGAAGGCGTACTCATCGCAGTAGAGGTTGATGGTATTAAAGCTTCTCCTTTCCTCTCCCTCCCTCAGCTCCGAGGTACTCCCGCTGTCGTCCCGCCAACCTGGCTCGGGTAAGCACGTCGCGTCTGTACCGTTGTCGATCGATATCAACATCCAGCCTGCATCCTCGTGTCCTTGACTCACCGGGAGAACGTGGATGCCCTCTGGCTACAAGCAACAGAAGACTTGACCTCGCTTCCGGACGCGAAAGATTGCCGGTGCGAACCACCACCCACAAGCCTCGACGATCACCGCGGCCAAGAAACATGAATCGGACCACTCCGCTGGATGCTGGCACGGAACGGCGACCGCAGGGAACCCGACGCAGCCAGCGGATTCAGACCCGGCAGCCACGCGGTGCGCAGGACCAGAATCACTGCACGCAGAAATGCCTCCTGGGGCTCGTCCGGGGAGGCTTCCTCGATGCCGCATGTCCCAACGTGGCGCTCCACCGCAGAGAGGACGGCTGTGACCGCAGCGGCCGCGCCCAGACCCATGGTTACGCCGGCATGCGCCATCCAGTCGAGCACGCCGAGTGGCTCCAGCTGCTCTGGAAGCAGCTCAAACGGTCACTCGACGACGGCACCACGGCGTTGCAAGTCGGCGGCGCGCGCAGCGTGCTCTTCCGCATCACCATGCTCGCGTACGGCTACACCTTCGTCAGCAAGGCCACGGTGCGGGCCTTCATCCCCGACCTCAAGCACGAGGCCGCCGTCTACGCGCGCCTGCGGCCGCTCCAAGGCGTCAACGTGCCCGTCTTCCTGGGCGCCATCGACCTCCGCTCCATGGACAAGGTCTACTACTACGACTTCGGGGTGCACGTCGTGTACATGACGTTCCTGTCGTGGGGGGGCCACGCCATCAGCCCGGCCAAGACCATGGACCGCCACGGGAGGCTGCTCGGGGACAAGGCGGTGCAGTCGCTGCGGGCGCTGCACCAGGAGGGCGTGATGCACAAGGACGCGCGCCTCCCGAACATGCTGTTCAGCCCCGAGACCAACGGCGTCGTGGTCATCGACTTTGAGCGGTCCGAGCTGCTCGTGCCGGGGCGGGCGTCGGCGCCGGGCAAGCGAGTGTGGGAGCTGGACCCGAACGTGGCCAAGAAGCGGCTGAGGTATGAGGGCGACGAGAGCCAGGTGGAGCTGGGGTTTCAGGATGATGTGTTCATCGCCAAGGCGGAGTTTGCGGGCATCAGGTGGTGCTGAGGGCTGGGCTTGTGGACTACTCGCCGAGGTGAAGCAGACTTGTCGGGGCGGACGGAGAAAGAGACCATGCAACAGGTATGCCATTGCATCGTCCATCACGGAGGGCAACGAAAGGGCGTCGACGCGGTCGGTGCCACGTCCGATGCCTCCGAGATGAACTATCACGGGATTCCACCGCCAGCCAAGCGCAAATCGTATGCTGTTGCATGCTTGCGTCGGAAAGAGCATTTACATGAAAAGCATTTACTTGGGCAGCTGAGCAGAGAAGCAGCCTCGACTCCACGGAGTCAATGGCCGCTGACTGAATAGTGCCCGCTGACCGAATAGTGATTCTGCTCTATTTGTCGGGCGGCTGATCCTATGGCCGCAGGCACGGAGGCAACTAGAACTGAAAGGGAAGGGTTGGACTTGCGAGACAGACATGCATCAGTTAATCAATAATGGAATCCTACTGTTATATTCGGTCCTTATTTCAGCCGCGCAGCCGACTGCTTGAGCTTTCCGGGCACGATGCCAAGATGGCTTCACCCTGATAGACGTCCGGAGCCTCAGACATGGCGCCATGAGATGAACCCGGTTTGCGTGTGGCAACATATGGATCTCGGTCAAGATGCAAGTTCGCAACGGAGACGTGGTCTACGGCATTATGTTCAGACAAGTGGACATTGGGGAGCGACGCAGGGTCTATGTTAATAGCTCAGCCATTTGGTACTGTCGCATCCCGTTCAACTAGTCTCCGGGCCTTGCGTCCATTCGTCTCGCAAACGCCTCGAGTACCCAGCCGCGCGTCTGATCAGGGAACGCAGCAAGAGTTCTGTCTTTGCCCGCTGCGCCTACTCGTCCAGCTCCGGGTAGTGCCTCCAGATCCCGTCCGAGTAGGCCACCCGGCGGTCGCTCGCCAGGTACTCCTTGATCCGGGGCCTCTCCTGGACCGCGTCGCGGAGCTTGAACACGCCGGCGTACTCGCCCGACTGCTCGAGCCGGCCCATGGCCTTTGGGAAGGCATACTGCGTGCCGTTGATGCACTTGTACCGTCAGCGCCGTAGGGGTACACATCCGGCTGATGCTTACCTGGAAGAGCACGAGGTCCGCGTACGTCAGCCCGTCGCCGTACAGCCACGGCCCGTCGCCGCTGGTCTTGGCGTCGAGCACGCGCTGGACGTAGCCCAGATACTTGGGCAGGCGCTCGCGGACAAAGGCGGCGGCGCGCCGCTTCGCCTCGGGCCGCTGCTGCTCGTAGGCGAGGGACGTGGCGACGGGGTGGTGCGTGTCGTGCACCTCGGCGACGAAGCCGTCGAGCAGGGTCAGGACGACGGCGTTGAGGTGGAACAGGGCGTCGGCGCCCGCGGCCGGCGCGAGCCCGAGCCGCGGCGCCAGGTACAGCAGGATGTTGGCCGTCTGGCTGACGACGAGGCCGCCGTGCCGGAGGATCGGGGGCGCAAAGACGGGCGGGTTGGTGGCGTCGCCCGTGTTGTCGGCCGACATGTGGCCGAGGACCGTCGGGACGGCCTGTTCGCCGGCGGTTTTGGCCACGTCGTCGTACGGGACGCCGGCGTCCTCGAAGAGCAGGCGGATGAGCTCGCCGCGGCCGGGGATGCCGGGCCAGTAGATGAGCTCGTAGGGGGCGTCATCGCTGGTCTTGACGCGCTTGGCCTCGGGGGGGGACATGGTAGACAACGGGGGGTGGATTGGCGGGAGTGAGCAGACGTGGGAGAGCAGCGGTTCGAGGGAGAGCAGAGGTTCGAGGGAGAGCAGAGGTGTCGAGGAGGGTATCGCTTATGCCTCGGTGTAAGCCGATGGTTTTATATCCAACGTGCAGTCATGCGTGGGCTGCGGGGCTTGCGGGGTTGTGAAGTCATCGAGGCTAGATGCGGTGGGATGCCGGCTCTTCACGCGAGCGATGCAGGTTTGTGCATAGAATGTGGAATCATTTAGAGCTGCATGTTCGACACGCCCTGCGGTGGCTGGAATGAACATGGTTCAGGTGTCCTCATCAATTCTGTGACGCCTCATTGTCCCACCGAGTCCCTCACTGGGAGACAGGAGCCTGGGATGCATCAATTCTCAAACGGCAGCCCGCAATCCTCTCTGATGGCGCCAAAGATGGCCATGAGGCTGGCATTTGGTCCCCGGTCCTCGTTCACGCGGTCTGTGTGGTGAGTGACGGTGTCCAAGGTGCGCAGCCTCTCCCCATTCTTCCGCGCGAGGTCGTTCAAATGCGTGTTCTCCTTGGCGGCCATGCTGATCGGAATCGGGGGCTACACTCGTCAGCAGATGGCACCACGGCGCAGGTCGCGACGCACGTTTTCCACCCTGTGGTACGCCCCCGAGCTGAGCATCTTCAGCTGTCCGGCCGCAGGCCCGGGCAGCAGCAGCTCGGCAAACCTGGACAGCGTCTCCGGCGCCAGGCCGGCCTTTTCGGACAGCGCGCTGGCCTCGCACAGGACCTCGATGGTGGAGAAGCGGATGAAGTTGCCGATGAGCTTGAGCAGACTGGCCTGCTCGCAGGGCTGGTCGGCCAGCGCGATGGTGTTTTTGCAGATCCTGCCGTGCCGTCAGCGGGTGTCGCAGGGACGAGGCGGCCGGACGCACACTCCGTCGGTAAAGGGCGCGAACTTGGCGATGGCGTCCGAGGACCCGGCCAGTGCGATGGTGATGAGCCGGTCCGCGGCGAGGGGGACGCCGCCGAATACTGCCTCGCGTCAACGTCTGCGCGCGTGAGCGGGCTCGACCACGTACTCGGGCTGGCCAGGTACTCCGCCCCATGGCTCTGCAGCTTCTCGGCTTGCGCGGCCGCCGTCTCCGGGTGGACCGTGGAGAGGTCCACGAACAGCTTGCCGTGGACGTCGGCGTGGCGGACGGCCGTGTCGAGGGCGTCTTGCACGGCGGCGTCATCCACCAGGCA
This sequence comes from Tolypocladium nubicola, assembly GCA_024340505.1. Classification (NCBI taxonomy): domain Eukaryota; kingdom Fungi; phylum Ascomycota; class Sordariomycetes; order Hypocreales; family Ophiocordycipitaceae; genus Tolypocladium; species Tolypocladium nubicola. The sequence goes on from JALHCA010000267.1 coordinate 6,351, forward strand.
GAGGCAGACGATGTCGCTGCCGCAGACGGCCTCGGCGATGGAGTCGACAGCAACGATCCTGTCCGATGCGGCGGCCAGGTCTGCGGCCTTTTGGCGCGTGCGGTTCCATACCGTGACGGGATGTCGGCCCGGCCCGTACTCGGCCAGGTTCTTGCAAACCACCTGTCTCGAGTCAGCGATGCACGGCCTCGCATCTGGGGCCGACCACCTGTCCGATGTTGCCGAGCCCAATCCAGGCGATTCGAGACATTTTCCAAAGAATTGAGTGCCGGGTCGGACGGCGGTTGGGCTTGTCACACGGGCCCGGCTGCTTATACCGGAACCGAACGGTTCCAGATGGGGCCGACCGCGGAATCAGAGGCCGTCTTTAAGCCGAGCCCAACCATTGCGTCGACGTGGATGAGCCAGAACGAAGTCACAACATGATAACACGGTGGATGCAGCAAGCGCGGTATCTGGGTCGCAAACACTACGTGTTGAAGTTTACGTCAAGTCAGCACAGGAGTAACTCCATACTGTGCTCTGGACGCTTCCCGTACATGTGCCAATGCCAGTCCCATTCTCACGATGGTATAGGCAAAATGTCGTGAAACCACATTGCCATTGATGTCTCAAAGCTGTGCGACTTGGCCCAATTCTAATTTCCATGGTTTTAGTAATTGTCAACATTGGTGAGATGACTTGTTCGCTCACTCTGTGGTCACAACACCATAGAACTGTCGACTCCACCATTTCACAACAAAGAAGAGCTCTCAATGTGTTTCAGAATTACCTGCCGCCTCAATCTCGTCAGCCCACAGCTGTGTTGGATCACGTATCCCGCTTGTGACTCGGGTACTGTACCAGTCGGTCGGCTACGGCCCCGCAACCCCTACATTCCTGGGTTTAGCGGCACCACCGCTTGACCTTCTAGATTCAGGCACGGGCCGTCGCATCGCGTATCTGCCCAGGTTGGCTCACATACTCGTACCCGCCTGTGCTACTTCTACACCCCTTTTCCTCCCTCAAACCCGTCCACTCGACACGCAGTCATGGACGAAAAGAGCGGCCTCCCGCCGTACAGCGCAATCGCGTCGCCCCGGACGGGCCACCTCCGGTTTCGGGGGCGTCACGGCATCCGTCGCCGCCGGGCGCTCAAGTTCGTCGTGCTCGCGTGTCTGGCCTTGATCGCCGTTGCGCAGTGGAAGCAGGTCTGGCGGACGAGCAGCAGGGGCCCCAGGCTGTCGCTGCAGAAGCTCAACGATGACCTGGCGACGTGCAAGAGGCTGCGTCGTGTGCCGCAGGACCCCATCGGGCTCGGGCGTGACCGGAGCGCCAGGTACGTCGAGGGCGGCAGGCCTACGCTGATCAGGAACGCCACTATCTGGATTGGCGAGCCTGTCGAGGGGACGAGCGAGGCGGACGCGCGGGCCGGCAAGGGCTGGGAATGGGTGCGCGGCGACGTCCTCCTCGAGCGTGGCCTCGTCGCAAGGGTCGAGACGCACATCTCGTCCGGCTCTCTGCCCGAGAAGACGCACATCTACGACGCCGCAGGTCGGCAGCTGACCAGCGGCATCATCGACATGCACAGCCATGCCGGCGTCTTCTCCCTGCCGTCCCTCTCGGGCAACCAGGACGGCAACGAAATGTCCGACAACATCACACCCTGGGCGCGCTCCATCGACGCCTTCTACCCGTTCGACCCCCAGATCCAGGTCATCAAGTCCGGCGGCGTCACCACGTCGCTCGTCCTGCCGGGCTCGGGGAACAACATCGGCGGCGAGGCCTACCTCCTCAAGCACGCCGTGGGCAGGCCCGACGGCCGCAGGGAGATCAGCGCCGCCGACATGCTGGCCGACCCGGAGCGCGGCTGGCGCTACATGAAGATGGCCTGCGGCGAGAACGCGAAGCGCGTCCACGGCGGCATCGGGAGGCTGCCGTTCAGCCGCATGGGCGAGAGCTACGACTTTCGACACGCGTTCGAGCAGGCGAGGGCCGTTGTCCAGAGGCAGGACGACTGGTGCGACAAGGCCGAGGCCGTGGGCGTCGCGAGCATGGACGACTATCTGCCGCAGGAGATCCTGTGGGAGTCTCTCGCCGCCGCCATGCGTGGCCAGGTGCACATCAACGCGCACTGCTACACGGTCCCGGACCTGGAGGCCATGGTGGACCACACAAACGAGTTCAAGTTTGCCGTGCGGGCATTCCACCACGCCCACCAGACGTATCTCGTCCCCGAGGTGAGCCGCTCCGGTCGCCGTGCTCGGCCGCGTACTGACGGTGGCAGATCCTGAGACGCACCTGGGGCGGCCGCACGCCCTCGTCGGCCATCTTCGCCGACAACATGTACTACAAGACCGAGGCCTACGTCGGGTCCGAGTTCGCCGGTAAGTACCTCTACGACGAGGGCCTGACGCCCGTGTACGTGAGCGACAACCCCATCCTCAACGCGCAGCACGTCCTCTTCGAGGCCGCCAAGGGCTACCACTACGGCCTGCCGTACCACGCCGCGCTGGCCAGCGTCACGACGGCGCCGGCCGACGACCTCGGCATGAGCCAGCGCCTCGGCAAGGTCAAGCCCGGGTTCGACGCCGATGTCGTCGTCTGGGACAGCGACCCGCTGAGCGTCGGCGCCGCGCCGGTGCAGGTGTGGATCGACGACGCGGCCCAGTTCGAGGAGCCCGTCGAGCTGTTCAAGCCCGCGCGAGGCCCGACGGTCCCCGACCCGTCTCTCGCGCACGTCATCGAGGAGCCGACCGAGTTCCGGGATGCCCTGTTCAGCGGCGTCACAACGGTGCTTCGCTCCGACGAGGAGACGTACGAGCCCGACGGCGGATCCCTCAACGTGGCCGTCTCCAACGGCAAGATCACCTGCATCGGCGCCTGCGAGCGCGAGTTCGCAGCCGCCGCCGCCGCCGGCGTCGAGGTCGTGGCTCTCGAGAACGGCCATCTCACCGACTCCTTCACGGGCGTGGCGGGCACGCTCGGCCTCAACGAGATCGACGGCGAGCCCGCCACCGACAACGGCCCGAACCCGTCCGGGTTCACCCGCGCCATCGACGGCCTGCAGCTGGGGGGCAAGAAGCTGCGCGCCGGCGCCAAGTACGGCGTGACCAAGGCCATCTCCGCGCCCAAGTTGACGGCCGGGCAGACGCACCACGGCACCAGCGTCGGCTTCGTCACGGCGGCCGCGACCAGCCTCGAGGAGGGCGCCGTGTTCGCGCCCGACGCGGCCGTCCACTACACGCTCGACCTGAACGCCCGCCGCGGGGACAGCTACTCGGGCGCGTTCGGCGCGCTGCGGAGGAAGCTCATGGACGCGGCCAGGGCGGGCGAAGCCGTCGCCGACCCCTTCTCCGAGGCGGCGTACCTCAGGGAGGTCGTGCGCGGCGACAAGGTGCTGGCGCTGACCATCAACAGCGCCGACGGCATCGCCACGGCGCTACGCATCAAGGCCGAGGTCGAGGGCGTCCTCGCGACGGCGACGGCGTCGCCCAAGCTCAGGCTCGCCATCATCGGCGGCGCCGAGTCGCACCTCGTCGCCGGGGCCCTGGCGGCGGCGTCCGTCGGCGTCATCCTGCTGCCGCTGCAGGCCATGGCCGACACCTGGGACGCGCGCCGGGCGCTCCCCGGCGCGCCGCTGTCCAACGGCACGGCCGTCGACTGGCTCGTCGCGGCGGGCGTGACGGTGGGCGTCGGCCTGCCCGAGGACTGGCGCGTCCGCGACCTGGGCTTCGAGGCCGGCACGGCGCTGCGCAACGGCGGCGGCCGGCTCGGCGAGAGGGCGGCGCTGGACCTCGTCGGCGCCAACATCCACCGCATCCTGGGCGTCGACGTGGCCGGGGAGGCGGCCCGCGGGCACTTTATCGTGAGCGAGGGCAGTCCGCTGGAGATTGGGTCGCGGATCAAGGCGGTCGGCGGGGGGCGGGGGACGGTGTCTGTGTTTGTCTGACGAGCGGCTGCATAGAACGATGATAGATGTGATGATGATGATCTCTGTACGAGTGCGAATACACCCATGACATGACGTCGCGCGCGCCTCACGACTCGTTCGAGATCAATCGCACCATTGTGATTACAAATGTCGTCGTCCGCTGTGGAACTCTGCGCGCGGCAATGACCAAGCAGCAGCCGCCTCCGCTCGTAAGCGTGTGGGCGATTCCGAGTTCCGAGGCGGGCGGGGCTCGATGAATATTGCGATGCGATGCGACGCGACACGACGCCATCGAGCAGGTCTCCTGATTGATAAGAGCGATGCAGTGAGGGGTCGCGGCGTACACGGCTGCCGTACAAAACGAGGATATCCCGCATGCTCGAGACTGTCGAGGTCTCGCTCCAGCCGCTCGAGAGAACTCGCTCGACCATAATGACTGTTGCGCCGGTGATTGCGCTGTCCCACGGGGGCGGTAAGTCCTCACACATCCTCACCTCTCACCGGCTAAGGCTCACCTCCCTCCTCCCGCCGGCTCATCCTCACCCTCACCCTCACCTCACCGGCTCACCCTCATCGCCTGACATGACACACTGCTGACCAGATCCCAGGCCCCCTCCCCATCCTCGGCGACCCCAACCACAAATCCATCATCTACTCCCTCCGCAACCGCGTGCCCAAGATCCTCGGCCTCGGCACGCCCGCCCAGCCGCGCGCCATCGTCCTCGTCACCGCGCACTGGACCACCGAGCGGCCCTCCATCTCCTCGGGCCAGACCCACGACCTGCTCTACGACTACTACAACTTCCCCGAGGAGTCGTACGCGCTCAAGTACCCGGCGCCGGGCGAGCCCGCCATCGCCGCCACCATCCGCGCCGCCTTCGACGAGGCCGGTCTGCGGCCGCAGCTCGACGCCCAGCGCGGCTGGGACCACGGCGTCTTCGTGCCCCTGACGCTCGTCAACCCGCGCGCCGACATCCCCGTCGTGCAGCTCTCGGTGCTGCAGTCCGAGGACCCGGACGCGCACCTCCGCATGGGCGCCGCGCTGGCCCGCCTGCGCGCCGACAACGTCGCCATCATCGGCTCCGGCTTCGCCTCGTTCCACAACCTCGCCACCATGCGCGCCATCCGCGGCTACCCGCCCGCCCAGTTCGCCGCCTTCAAGGCCGACTCGGACGAGTGGAACGCGGCGCTGACCGACGCCGTCGCCGCCGAGGGCAAGGAGCGCCGCTGGGAGGCGCTCAAGGCCTGGCGCGGGATGCCGCACGCCGACCGGATGCACCCGCCGGGAGGGGGCGAGCACTTCATGCCCTTGATCGTGTGTGCGGGCGCCGCGGCCGAGGGCAAGGAGACGCGATTCTACAAGGACGAGTATTCGGGCGTGGACATCTTTACGTACTACTGGGGGGCGGAACAGGTTGAGTGATGGCTGAGATGGGTGAATGTTGGAGATCAATCGTCTTTCCAATATATCTGACTGTTTCCTGATTGAAGCCATGTACGCGGGTACGTGTCCCGAGAACTAGGCACAAATGTTCTCAACATATCATTCAGCGTACATGCACTTGATATTGGGTAAATCAGGTGATGTGCTCCGGAGGGCTCGACTGCGTTCAAAGAACAGGTTTGACGGAATGGAGAGCCTGAAGTCGAATATTTAGAACACGTCCGCACATCGTGGTGCAATAGCTCAGACTTGGACTGAATACACCAAGACAAACCATCCCCTGTACTCGGCGCTATCTACTCCGTTCGGCTAACTGCAGCAACATGAAAGTATGTTAAGCACCAATACGGATGCCGTCTTCCAAACTGGGCATTTCGGGTAGGTTTCAACCAGCATCCTTGTCCTCGCCTCATTGGGACTGCCATCACCGCCCCAGCGGGTAACCACGCCCGCCAGCTTCGATGGGTCAGCTCAAATAGACTGCGCCACCGCCGAACTCGAATACACCTGCGTCGTGAATTTCGACACATGTTGCAACCGCTTCGCTTTCACACAGGCTATACCGCCCTGTATGGTTCAAATAGGTCGCGCTGGTGTGAACCGATGAACCGGCGTCGCGGGTTCCGTTGTGCCGCCGAGGCGGGGACGTTCAGATGCTTTGGCTCTAGTTGCAGCAGTAGCTGTTAGTCACCGGGATCACAGCAACTGGAAGTCCAGAGTTGAACATTGAGACTCTGAAGCCGGCTGATTAGCGTTGGAATTTATTTGCGGCCTACCTCACATCTGTGAAAACTATTGCAATGGCGTTGGGCAGCCTTGTCAACAATACGACTAGTACATTCGAAGCTCTAGCTAAAGTACAACATGAACCATCTCCACGAAACGCTCAATGGGTGATTTCAGGGCTACGATATGTACGGGGCAGACAGGACCTTGATGGCGCCTACAACTGCCTGCAGAGCTGTAAAATGAACCGAAGCTGTGAAACGCCTACATGTTATTTTCGCGGGGCTATGACAGCGAGAAGAAGAAGTCTGACGCAGCGAGTCCACTCAGACAAGACAGCACGGCAGTTGCATTCAGTTAGGCGGAAGCATCTGAGTTTGCCCAGCGCATATATATACACTTGGCCGCTCCTTGCAAGACAGATGGTACACTTAACGCAATGAAAGCGCACGGCAGCTCGACCTCGCGGGGTAGGTGGCATCCCCAGCTGTACTGTGCGTGTAGTTGTATCTCTAGAAGGCCAGGATGGCCAGACAGAAATCTGGTAGGCTTGAGGGCGGGCCGGTCGTGACAACCCGACATTGCCCGGCGATCCAGCTGGTCGGTCACGGTCCGTTTTCGAGCTTAGCTAGCGGCCAGCACCCGGTGGCGCTTTCGTGGCTTGCGTGGTCCTCTTTGCACTATTGCGAGACACGGCACGCAAGAGCGGGGAAGGTTACGTCTGGGGCTTCATCCGTAGGTTAGGTCCTGCTGAGAATTGTGGCAGTCGGAATTCGCAGTATCGGTGAGAAAGCTGCTTTAGCCGTACAAGTTCGTGGCTGAGACGGGCTCTGGGCGGTTCAAATAGATCCTATCATTGAATCAGAGATCTGTAGTCTTGCGTCGTATCGCCCTGGTTGCTTCTCAACATCTTTTCGCAGGACCATACCGGGTAGAGCAGTACGCCAGCCCTGGGGCACTCTGTCGAAGATCTCCCTGATCCGGCTCGGTACGGGCCGCTCCAATCATCACTACTCAGCCCGAGCCCGTCTTGTGTCGTATCGTGGCTTAGCCAATGAGAGCTTCCAAGATCACTACCCCGCAGAGATGTCTGGCTCACCAACTTATACTTACTTTACAGATTCCAATAGTCCTAACTTCTCGAGTATCATTGTCGTGTTGGTTGCGGGATGCAACACCGTCGCCATAGCCTAGTGCAGCATAGCAATGCTTTTATTGATACATTTCGATGCGGTGAGCTACGCCGTGAGCATTTGGGATGAGTGCTTTTCGATGGGTTCGTACGTTATTCCCACTCTCATGGAATCATACTCGTACAGTTGTCTCATGCAGCATGTTACTACGGAGCACGGCACAGGCCCCTGTGGCCGCGTATGCGTGACGAAAACGAAAAGAACTACTGAACCTAGATGGGCGCACAGCTGGGAGTCGAAAACTAGAGAAGAGCCTAATGGCATTCCATGCTGCCTATGAAGCAAGTCTGCCATCATAGCTCGGCAGAATGCACGGTTTATAAAGAACCATGCCCACCCGTTGCTTCACAAACCGTGTACTCGGTAGAAGCAACTTCACTACCGATTCTTCGCAAAACTCCAGACAGCTACATCTTTCCGTGAAAAATGTCCTACACTGGCCCAGGCGTGTACGAGTTCGTCCTGGCAGCGCCCGAAGCTTCGGACTTTCAATTCAAAATGAAGAAGCCAAACTGCTGAATTTTGAGTCTCTGTCAGACATGTCAATGTGCTGCATGACAGAAGCCTGCGATTGACGTGGCGGTAGGGAGCTTTGGCGTGGAGCGCGGGCTTGATGTGGCACCCACGTCGACATTGATCAGGCTCTTTCCCTAGGATATATTCCCGAGTCGGAATAAGTACAGTCTTAGCTATGAACCGAACCTTTGTGGAAGGTAATTATGTACGGCATAATCAGGGAGTTGTGATTCGCTGTTGTAGTCTCAGTGCTGTCACTGGCTGGCTCTGCAGCTCTACTCCGGCATCTCAGTCCCGTGAGTAACCACACCATGGCGTTTTTTATGCCCTGGCTGGGAAATTGTAACGCAATCCACCCCTGCACGTGTATTTTGTCGCCTGCTCATTCGATTCCCCCACGTCTTTCAAAGGTGCTTACAGAATGGGTGGGGGTGCTGGCTTTCAAAAGTTCCCCTAGAGAACTCACCATCTGAATTGCAAATCGCGTCATCAACCAACGGTACTAATCCCGTCTACAGTGGTTCCATAATCCTATAATTGAATACTAGAAAATAAATGTCTTGAATTGAGGATATCTATATAATGTTCTCTGGCTGTCTTCGTCTATGTGTATGTAGTAGAGGGGTATTTGTCTCACCTTTTCTTGCCATCTCGTCTCTTTCTGCTCGCCTCAACTTCCCTCTTTCTGCATCTTCTGCGTCCTCCAGATGATGTCAGACCATCCCAAAGTCCCGCCAAATGGGAGAGTCGTCCTGGATGTACCCGAAGCGCGGAAGGGAGCGAATGTGACGGAGGAACCAACTGTTGTCGTCAGTGAGAAAACAGCAAAAGCTTTAGTCCGCGAAACAGATGGTGAAGGCTCCTTGAGCTCTCCAAATGACGATGATGTCGAATATGTGAAGGGACATCCCGTGATTCGGAATGGTACGTGTTGTATGAATGCTCTCTTCCCTGTCCCACAACTAACGCGTCTGATCAGGGGCTGACGTGTCTAAATTCCTGGTATCGGCCAGAGATGATGTGGATCCCGCTTTGACTTTTCGTTCCATCTTCTTAGGCACTGTTTTCACTGCCTTTTCCAGTGTGATCACGATGCTGTATACGTTCAAGCCTACTCAGATGCAGGTTTCGGCTGTGTTTTTGCAACGTACGTCTTTTTCTCATAGAATAGTATACTGTATGCCTTCTAATCATACCTTTTACAGTACTGGTCTATATTTTCGGCACAGCGTGGGCGCTTGTTACTCCTCGCCCGGACCGACTTAAATGGAGATGGCTACAGAAGACACTCCACTTCCTTAATTTTGGACAACCATTTGGCATCAAAGAGCATGTCGTTGCGTCTCTGATCGCTTCGTCTGGCAACAACGGCCTCTCCGGAGTGGAGATTTATGCTGTTGAACGACTGTTTTTTGATCGAGCTGTCTCGGCCACTACCGCGGTCCTGGGTACCTTCTCAATATCGCTCTGCGGATTTGTTCTGGCAGGGGTATTGCGGCCCCTGATTGTTTATCCTGCGGAAATGGTATACTGGTCGACATTACCGCAAGTGGTGCTCTTCCAGAACCTCCATTTTGATCGAGTCGCCAACCGGGGCCGTCTCATCAAGTTTGGCTGGGCTCTTGCCTTTGCAGCCGTTTGGGAAATCTTCCCCGCCTACGTCATGCCGTGGTTTGGAGGCATCTCGATCTTCTGTCTCGCGTCAGTGCATGCCACGAAAAGTACGCGAACCATCTTTTCGACCATCTTCGGAGGGTCTTCGTCCAACGAAGGCATGGGACTGCTCAACTTCTCTCTCGACTGGCAATACATTCAGAGCACATACCTGTCTTTACCCTTCAAGCAACAGCTGAACTCTTGGATCGGCTACGCGATTTGGTATGTTGCAATGCTCGGGTTGTACTACGGAAATGCTTGGAGTGCGAAAAGCTTTCCCTTCATGTCGACGTCTCTTTTCCAGAGCAATGGCACCAGGTTATCTTCAACGTCGATTTTGAACAGCGAGGGTACCATTGATGACGAAAAGCTCAACGAAGTTGGCCTACCGCACCTGACCTCCAGCACGGTCTGGGGCTATTTCACCATGAACCTGGCCATCGGGGCTTTGGTAACTCATGTCCTCATCTTCTACGGCAAAGACATGGCCCTCGCATGGAAGCAGGCGCGCAGCAGAACCCAGCCCGACCCGCACTACCAAGCGATGCTCAAGTACAAGGAAGTCCCGGTGTGGTGGTACCTCGCACTTTTTGTCTTGTGTTTTTTTGCCGGATTAATCGTCAATCTCAAAGGCGAAACCACACTTCCTGTCTGGGGCTACATTGTCGCTCTCCTTGTCGGGGGGTTCATTGCCCCCTTCTCCTGTGTTCTTTACGGACTGTACGGAAGTGGTGTTGGAACCAACCAACTCTCGAAAATGGTTGCAGGCGCCATTCACCCCGGTCGACCCCTTGCCAATTTATACTTCGCCAGTTGGTCCCACCAAGTTATCCTCCTCGCCGTCAACTTGGCCAACTGGCTCAAAGTCGGGCAATATACCAAGGTGCCTCACCGCGTCATGTTTGGCACCCAGATCTACGGAACCCTCCTAGGAGCAGCCTTCAACTACGCCGTCATGACTACGATTGTGAGCAACCAACGGGAGATTCTCCTCGATCCTGAGGGGAATAACGTCTGGAGTGGTTCCAACATACAAAGCCTTAACTCCCAAGCCATCACATGGGCACTGGCAAAGGAGATGTACGGCTCAAAGGGACGCTATCTCATCGTCCCTCTAGGCATCATCATTGGAATGGCCTTGCCAATCCTGCATTGGGGTTTGATCAAAGGGTTTCCCCATCTACGAAAGTGGCCGCTCAATACGGCGATTATTGCTGCATATTCCGGTCAAGCGTACTTTGGAAATACCTCATGGATTTGGTCCTCGATTGCAGTGGGGGTCTTTTCACAGTTCTGGTTAAGACGTCGGATGCCGAAGATCTATAACAAGTATAATTATCTTATTGGAGCGGCATTAGATGGAGGATCGCAGATTGTGATTTTCATTCTCTCTTTTGCGGTTTTCGGTGCCAGTGGGACAGGACATCCATTCCCAACGTGGTGGGGGAACCCGTCTGGTAATCCAGATCAATGTTTGTAGCAAAATACAGATACAAATAATTGGCAACTTCTAGTAACGAACCTTGAGGTGAAGCGTGCCCTGACACACGGTTGCGTCGGGGTCTCACCGAATCGGAATACCAGGAGTGGACAACAGTATGTTCCAGATTACAGAAAGATCGAAGAGAGACGACAGTCAAGTGAAGGAGGTGTACATAGCGCGGGGATGCTTTAAGTAGAAGTATTCGTCTTGCTCATGCCAATCCGCCCTTCTCCACGATTCAATTCTCATTATAGCCCGTAGTCCGCATAATAACCCTCAGAAGCATGACTAGAAGCTCCACCACCACTGGAAACGTCTACTTGAACCAAGCCGCAATGTCGCCACGTTGCGGCCGGCTACGCCAGGTTGGTACTAATTCTGAAAGAGCGGTACTTCAGTATTCTTGATGAGTTTCTTATTCCATATATGAATCGACTCGTGGCGCCAGTTCGCGGAGGAAGCGCTCACATAGTTGTCGCCGTGACAACTGTATATTGTACAGTATTAACTATGGCTGGTGCCGCGGATGATCCCCTCACGGATCATGCTATCAGAGATGCGGCCCCACGCCGATCTCTAATGGACTGTCGCCGCAGAGGTTCCAACAACAGCGGAACACAGACCATTGTGCAGTCGGCTTGCCCGCACAGACTGTCGTATTAGCCAATTGGATGAGGCAAAAAAAAAAAAACAGGGGGGCAAAAAAACATACGGCAGCCGGTGTTCGCTGGTCGTCACCGATCCAGCTACTAATCTGCCGCTCGCGGGTTTATCGTGTTGGAGATCAGACGGGATCCTGATTTCTCCCGCGGCTATGGCCGTATGTGCTAGCAATTGAAGCAAAATTGGCTTATATTGAAAGATTCTGCTTCCCCATCTGAAGAGAGTGTATCGATGTGTTGGTCCTCCCGAAGTACAGACCAGGAGCCAAACCTCATCCTTAACAAACGCCTTCAACAGGAGAATGCTATATTAACTGCAACATGCACTATATATCTGGAGTACACACACTCTGCCAGATGTGGTTGGTAGTAATGTGCATGTTCGTGGAATATGACTGGCGCACTTGCTTAACGGATGATTGGGACGGCGAACTGTAGTTAGCCGAAACAAGCGCACTTGCAATGGCAGAGGACATATCATGTTTTATTAAGCCAGAATCTTGTTATCTCGAGCTGCACTTGTAGAGGGTCATGGTAACCGCCCTAAAAGACGGTATTCTTGCGAGGTGCATGATCAGTAAGACGCCGCTATCTAGCGTAATTCGCGTAAATGCGGCGAGGCAGATCGTTCCAGCCTACGTGTACCACGTTGGCTCAGGAATTTCCTGGAGAAGCTGGTAACGTCCGAGCTCGCGATTCTTGTATGCGACAGGGTCATGAAGGGTGTGAGTCCGAATGTCTCTCCAAAAGCGATCCAGTCCAACCTTTGTTGCAGTAGCCTTGGCACCTGTGACTTCGAACACGCCAGAGGTCACTCGCAGGCCAGTGTCCGTCGAGGTCACTTTGACACTGGCAACCCATTCTGCGACTTCTCCACGCTCCTGAGCGGTACTTTGGCACGGGAAGCTACGTCACCGGAGTTTTCGTACAGGGAGTCCAGTTCGAGGCCTGCTTTGTCGGCGAGAGCAGTCGCCGCACGAAGATGGGCAAGGAAGTTGCCGTAAGTAGATAAAATGTAGAACTCGTCCTGAGGCTTTTCTTTGTTCTGATAATGTGTTAGCATACTGAGCAAAGCAGAAGAGTATTTACATACATCGCCTCCGAATGGCCAGGCCCTAGTAGATTTGTTCGTGTACGCTGAGCCCTCGTTCAGAGCCCCCCATGCAATTCCGAGGTAAAGGTTGCTGAATACCAACTGAATGCTGTGTCGAATGTCAGCTCTGAGGCCTCGAGTCATGCTCTCGTTTCACTTACGTCGGAAGCAAGAGTGATGCGAAGGGGATTCCCAGAATTGAGGGATCAGGCTTTTTCGTCTTAGCATCCCAGCCCAGCGCATCCGCCCACGGTGCAGTGACTTTGTCAATCTTAACACTGCCAGACTCAGTGAGACGAAGGCCGACATTGTCCCAGTCATGGGAGAACTTGATGCCTGGCTGATCCGTCTTTACGATGGCGAAGATATGGTCAGCGGTGCCTTCGTAGGCGCCTTCCAGCACGGTCAGATCAGATACAACGCCTCCAGTGTTGAAGAACTTGAAGCCCTCAAATACCAGGTTATCGCCGTCGGAGCTGATTTTCAGGTCATTGTCTCGGGGATTGACGGCGCCGCCCACAAAGTAGTTGTTCGAGATGATGAGGTCCTGGAAGCGATCCGCTTGCTCGGGGCTACCAACTAGGTTTGCAGTGGTAGACCAAAGGATGTGATATCCCAAAAGCATTCCCAATGACCTATTGCATTATAAGCTTCATCGTCTGTATTGCTTATATTCCGGGCATCTTACCCGTCGCCCTTCGCAACCTCTCGAATGACCTTGTAACCAACACTCCAAGGCTGCTCACCTCCACCATACTTCTTCAGACCCAAGACCTTTAAAAGGCTGGAGTGCTTGAGCAAGGCAACCTCAGCTCGCGGGGACTTGTTCTCCCTTTCACGGATGCCGGCATCTTTGGCAAAAACGGAGGCGACTTCTTTGGCTCTTTCAATCCATTCAGCTTCGTCGGTGGGCTGCGTCACCCATTTTTCCTTGTATTCATCGTACACTTTCGTGTCAGTCGCGGGCACAGCAGTGCTATTGGAACCCATATTGACTTTAGTCCAGGAAGATTGAGAGACTGCTTGTATCACACAAAGAATGCTTCACCGATGTTGAATTCTGGTAAATCTGGAACCATTTCGCAGGGGCTTATCAGGTCTTAATTGGTGTTCTTGCCAGAACGCCGACGGGCCTTCGCAGGTTTGGCGACTTTACTTGCGCATTTGACAGCATCAATGGTGTGATGCGCTTGGGTCGCACGCATCCAATAATTGCTCGAGCCTCTATCTCCACTGACTGCAGCGATGTACAGAGTACTACCCAGGGCTTGAGCACGTCACAGCCTGATGAATGTCTCTTCATTAGGGAGCCTCGTGGACATTGAGACGTACCTGCTACAACGTATTTCGTGGCATTATGAACCTCCCCCGTTCGTCTCCCTGAAACTATTTTGAGGTTTGAACTAGCATTTGGCGCTCCAGCGCCGTGGCATCCTCCATGACATCTGAAAGGTGGCAAGCTAGGTGAACTTTTGTCAACAAACGTTAAGCCTGTGCTATGTGGTAAAGCCAAGCGTCAAGTACCTAGCGTTCTTGTCGGATTGCCAACGCTCATGCCATTGAGGACATAGTGAAAAGTCGTACCATCCAGCAAAGCAGCCAAAAAGCAGAAGCTCCTCTTCCCCTTCTGAGACCAACGGATGCATCATGATCGCCATCGGCGGCTACAAAGTAGCTAGCCCTATCTTAAAGGAAGCAAGCACCAACAAATGCGCATTTGGGAATATTTACCACATTCATGGGAAGTGAGGCATGCGAAATGTCAATACAAGCACAGCTCACGCTGTGAGAAATGCCGACCACCTCACTGTGTACACTTGCGTCAGTATAGCTGTCAAATCTCATTGTCAAAAAAATGCCCGCAGTATTTCAATCATAATACTGTACAGACTAACTTTCTTATCATTTCCGGAAGGCGACGATCCGAGTTACGCAGATCATCACACCATCCGGCCCCAGAATTCCGTCGGCGTGGAGGATTGTTCATGTCAGGGATCACAGCAGCCTCGACAACTCAATGTGGAGACTTTTGGTCACTAGTCTCTATTGCGTATTGACCAAGGCTGATGATTCTTCAACTCTTACTCTGTGTCCGTACCTGACAATTATGCCAAGCGTGCTCAATGCGCGTCAGAGTCGAGGCGCTAGGCACTGCGAGTCGAGGCTGTCTTGGCTGACTTCTCGGACCAGGAACAAGACAGCATGTAAAATGACAATTGAACAATATTGCCGTAAATCAATGGCAAACCCAGTGTTGAACATGCAACAATTAGCTCCCGGACGGCAGGGTGGCGCTCCTGCCGGGCCCCTTGACTCTCACAACCAACCTCCTGCCAGACACACTGCCCTCCTTTAGCCTCCCTAGTGCTGCGTTAACGGCGTCTAGTCCACCATCGACATATTCCACCTCGGGTGGCCGCAGTATGCCGTTGTCAAGCAATTCGAACAACCACTTGCTGATATGACCACCAACTCTCCTGTTTGTATGGAAGAGTTTGATGGGCACATTGTGCACTTGGACGTTGGGGCATTCCGACTTCGGTCTACCCGCCAAAACGACGAGGTGACTCAATTTGCTGCCCCCGCCACGGCTGGCCTGTTCAGCTGGCTTCGGATCTTCCACGGTGTCCGCGTTTGGGGAGGAATAGCGGGAGCTTGTCCGAGCAGCAAGGACGTTCTGGCACCAGGACGCAGTTTCACCACCAACGGTGTCAATGGCAAAACGCAATGAGCCCGGGACTAGTTTGCTGAGATCTCTCTCCGCATCCTCGAGGTTCGTTCTGTCAATGAGGAGGTCTAATATTAACAAAGTCAGAATAACCCAGGCAAAACAGCAGGTGGCAGGGGTTCACGTACCAGTGCCAAGGGACTCCAAGAGTTGCCGATGCTTCTGCAGGTTTGCAACTCCGACTACTTTAAGTCCCGCAAGTTTAGCGAGCTGGATTGCTATTTGTGCGGTAACAGTTGACGCTTGTCCAGTCAGTGAATAAAGCATCTAAGCAAAGAGCTGTTTCTTGGTCGTACCTCCATATATAAGCACCCACTCCCCAGCATGGGGCCGTGAACCCGGCGAGATGCCCTGAAATATCTCGGGAGCGATGTCATCAGGAATATCCTCAGGGTACTTTTGGGCAATCTCTAGCAGGTTGAAGACCCTTTGATTCTTGCCTTTGGTGAAGGAAATTCCAAGGCAAACTCCCAGAGCGAGACCGGCTGCAACAAAAGCGACGCCGGTAGACGCGATTCGGAAAGGGTCCACGTGAGAAGGTATGCGGATTGCATTGTAACAGCATACAATAGCAAACTCCTGGAAAGCTGCTTTTCTGAAGTCCCTATAGTCTGTCGAAACGCCGAGCACCTGAAAACCGTTAGTGACGCATCCCATCGACCGCTCAGCCAAGTCACTTAACCCATTCTCCCGGTTTGAGGTCGCACTGTTCCTCAACATGAGAAGCAACAATCTTGCCAATAAACTCGCGGCCGTTCAAGCTAGGCAGCTGTGGTAGACCGAACCCAAATGTCCTATCAAATCAGCTTGGGGATGAAATGAGGATGGGGGAACTGCTCATACGCCGACTTCCAGTCAATCGGGTTGAGACCGATGGCATGCACCTCAACGAGCAGATCTCCAAATGCCAATTGGGGGACATCACGATCAGCGTGAACCTCATAAGGCTGGCCCTTGCCATGAAGCAGGAGAACTCTTTGCGTTGCTGGTGGAGGAGCTAGTGTCGATGAAGCCGGGCACAAGCTGACAGCACCCATGCCATGCGTTGCACTGACATTGGTTGAGACGGCAGCCATGTCGTATTTTCAACAAAGAGTTTGGTCGGTCAGTGTCTGGGTACTGAGCCTCGTGAATGTGAACGTCGGCGCTGGGTAAGGCAAACAAAATGAAAACGTCCCCCTCTTCGATCCATGTACGAGAATTGACCAGGCAGTGGAGACGTCCTCTATCAACGTCGGTGTACGGATAGCCGTGCAGTTCTCAGCCCCTGCAGGTCGGTGGAACGAGACAAAGTATTTATTACTTTGAGAGAATGTCTTGTGATACATATAGGAACCGTGGCTATCCAAAGATACTGGGCAGAAAGCCGTGCGCCCAGAAATGACGATAAATATTGACGAAACTAGCGGGTTTCGGCGTTGCTGCTGGCTTTCAGTTCCCCATTACTCGTCGCCTACGTAGCAATAACATGCGGACGGAGGTGGTGCGGGCTGGGCGTCGGGACAACGCCATCGAGCTGGCGACTGACGCCATCGACAGCCGGTTCTTCTAACCCGGCATCGCTCATGCTGGCCAATGCGCCCAGCTGATCCCCAAATGGCATTTTTCTCACTTACATTGCGCCATCGTCTAGTCCGTGATACTTTCGCTCTCCTATTTGGTCGCGGATTCAATTGCAAAGACAGTAGTCCGGACCACCGGAAGTCCAAGAACACCATTCAAAAGCACACCAAGCGGTTCTTTGCCTTCGATAAATGGCTCTCGGACCACCGAATGCTTCTACCGCTTAAAATACAAAGCGGCCTTCGCATATCATTGAACGCGCTGAAGACATCAATGCCCCGGACCTCGTTCTTGATGCCCCGGATTGTGCACTCGCGAAGCAGTAAATGGTCTACGGCTTGAATGCACTGACAGTTGCGTAGCTTGATGTCACTGTCATCCATCATCCCACGGCTTTCACGCTGCTAGCTGAGGGCATCCACGCCTGGGCTCCGAGCGAGAGCTGGGAAACACGTCGTCGGAGTGTTTCGCGCCGCACACCCACAGTGTTTAGATGAAGAGGATACGCAGGCTACACTGAGACTATTTGGTGTATCCAGCCACAATCCCATCATGCAGTCCTATCGACACCAAGACGGAAGAATAGCGTGTTCCCGTCATGGGGACTGGCCCCGCGCTTCCTGGTCATGTACTCTTACGCATCGTTCAGCCGCCGGCTGCCGTTCTTCGTGGCACTTGAGTCCCAATACCGTGACTTCGACCCAATAGCAAAGATGGCTGCTCCAAGTGAGTGAGTGGTGGCAACATTGCCCACGCTCACGGCGTCAACGTCAATTCGGCACGGAAGGTCCCGAATTCACGACCGGGGAAATATACCGCCAGTGTGGCACGCTAATGCAAATTCCCGATCAGATCTGTCTTGACATGATCAGCCCTTTCAGATAATGCAACCTAAGGTCAACACCCTTGTCTGGGCTCTTGCGACGAGTGGAAGCGTTGAAGTTCACCAATTTGGACACAGGGTGGGGATTTGTACCAGAATGTCGGTGATTACAGCGACGTGATCCAATAATGGGTCCAGAGATTGTCTCATTTCTGGTCGGATTTACAGTGGCTAGGCGGTCATTCATGTTGGTCGTCTGGAGCTGTCATTCACTTAAGTATGGCAGAGACCTACGCACGCCTCCCGCGATGCTGCCGCCCCGATCTATACAAGCACGGCCAGGGACTAGCTTGTCGGGGTTATCCATGTCGACCGCCTTGAACAAGTTCTTGGCCATGCCATCCTGGGTTCCTTTCCCTACCCAGTCTGTCATTCTCTCACCATAGGGCCTCATAAAGGTGGGGGTTGGAGATGGGTCATTCTCAGGCTTCAAGCTAGAGGCTTTCATCCGATAGCGGATGCCGGGTCTCAAGGCACAGCTTTAGCCAAAAGCAATCGAAGCCGAGATATTCAGAATGCCGACGTCAATTGGGATAGTATCATCAATTGGAACTCACTTGGGTTCCAAGCCCACGGTCCTCCGATGAGGCGCGAGACATGTCAGCCGCGAGGTTGCAGTTAGATTTGAGAACCGGATCGGTCCGTTTCTTTTGGGAATTGCCGCCATAGCTGAAAACTGTCGTCACGGGACCCACTGGCGAGAGGCATCTAGGTGGTCGTATTGGGCTGACCGCATATGCTCTGTGTGGGACAATCTTTCTGGGTTTTGGAAAACTCCATTCTAAGTCTAGAACGGAACTCTGTGCAGTCTACAGAGTGAACACTCACTTCATGGCATGGCATTCAAGACTACTCTGAGAGTGCCCAGGTGATTGAAGTGATGTTGATGAGAAATTTGCAGCTTGCGGAGCTGTACTTGGTACACGAGTCAAACGCAGTACAGTACGAGACGCGCCTGAATCAACTCGTGGCTACGGACTACGTTACGGAGAAGGCTCTGCACTGCCTAGGTCGGCAAGTACCAATGACCATCCATTCATCACGTTCTGTTTATTACGTTCTGTTCAAGAGCGGCCGTGCCCAGCTCAGGATTGTTGCGACGTACGAGACCAGAGCTTCCGACAATGTTTGAAAGGCCACCCACTCTGAGAAGAAGACCAACAAGGATCTACAAGGGACCTGAGCGCTGTGATAATTAGGTCAGCAGTCATAAGCCTTGCTAGGGCAAAGGGTCCGCATAAAATGCACACACGCGTTGCATATTGCACACATTCAACAAAACATAGGTGCCAGGGGGAGTTGGCACAGCACCCGTGCCTGTCTCGTAGAGCACAACGTACAAATTTGAGTGTATACAAATAGTACGTATACCTATAGAATTAGACTTCGTTAACGGGGCAGCCGAGGGTTAGCCCGTGCCTTCGTACGATACACCCGGCAGCTCATTGTCCATGACCCCACAAAGGCATTATGTAATAACTCGGCATTTACATTGTATTGTACTCGTACCGTTTCCCCCCTCATTGATGCATTTCTAACCTGGTTTATATCTTTCACCCCTACGAGAAGGCCCTTGCATACGCTCAGCAAAAACATCATGGCCAACAATGATTTAATATCTGTGCCGGCTCGCGAACTGCAGGCGCGTTTCAGCCATTGGTCTGAGCTAGATGCAGAAAGAAATCAATTTATTCAGGTAAACATACGATACCCCACTCTGAGTACCGGCAGCGATTTGACCATGTGCCGTGCAGAAGCTGCTCCACAGGCTCTCAATAAATGAGGTTCAAATTGATCAGCTCAAGCTGGACTTTGAGGACCAAAAGAGGTCTCGTATGCATTATCAGTCAGAGGCTCTTAGGCTTGAGGGAGAGATACATGACAATGAATATCGAATGGTGCGTCTAGAATCATTGTCGGTTGTTCGGTTCACAGTGCCTGATATCTTTGCAGAATAGAGATGCCTACATTGCAATACTCGTTGACGGCGACGGAGCTAAATTTCGCGATAGCCTTCTTCGGGATCCCATTTCGGGTGCTGTGGAGGCCGCCCAGGCCATCAAGCAGCAAATCCGGGATCACCTCAAGGGCACCCCCCTTGACGCAGAAGACGTACCCGTCGTTGCCCGTGTCTTTGCGAATATCAAGGGCCTCGGGAACGCCTTGCGCCTGTCTAAGGTTATTGCTTGCGAAGATGACATGTATACATTTGCAGAGCATTTTACGAACAGCCGCGCTGAGTTTGACTTTGTTAACGTTGGTCGTGGCAAGGAGAACGCCGACTCCAAAATACGTCGTCAGTTTGTGCCTCTTATGTAGCGCCTACTTCTCGTGGTGCTAACTACAATGACAGGAATGCTTAGCCATTTCTACAAGGATCCACGCTGCAAGAAGTTATTCTTTGTCGCCTGTCATGATGGGGGCTATGCGCACGATTTGCGCGAGTATATGGGACCTCCAGGTATCGAGAAGCGCATTGTTCTCGTGGAGACGACTCCGGCGGAGCCTGCCCTTAGGTCACTGGGCTTCCCCATCATACGCTTCGACAATGTCTTCCGAGATGAGCCGCTGCAGAATGAAAGCAAACTTGCACTTCGGGGCAAACTAACGAATAATACCTCCGGACAGAGTATCGCCCCGGGACAGAGCATTACCCTAGGACAACGCGCCACCTCGACACGAAGCACCACCCCCGTACAGAGCATCGTCTCAAGCACCAGCCTAGTAGAAAGCGTCATCACAACTTCTAGCAATAGAGGCGTTTCTATCGAGCCTTCCTCGACCTATTCTACAGCAGGCGGTGTCAACGCCCAGCAAATTGTTACTATCAAGCCAACAAAGCCCAGTCGGCAGCCCAGAGTCATCGATTACAACGCAGAGGGCCACCGCCTCGACCCACCAGTCAAGCTTCCAATCAATAAAGCCGCCCAGGAGTCGTACAGACGGAAATGCGACAAGATTTTCCCTGCCATGTTTTGCAACGCCTTCTATATTGGCGGGAACTGCCCCCGGGGAGACAGCTGCGAGAAGGAGCATGAACTAGTGCTGACTGCCGACGAAATCGCCGTCCATCGATTCAAGGCGAGAACGAGCATGTGCTATCACGGGCCTGAATGCGATCTCTATCATTGCCATCTCAGCCACCACTGCCACCAGCAGGACCCGGCCTGCACTCGACCGGGTTGCAAGTTTTCCAAGACCAAGTGGGGGAACTTGCATCTGTCAAAGAAGGACAGGGAGCCGGCGTAAGTGCATCGACAAGGAACAAGTGAACTTGAATGCGGCTAATGTGAAGGCAGAACACGATGGACTGAAGGCAGTGACTATCCAGTGGAACTATGAAAGACAGAGCTTGAACAGAATAGATGTAGCCGATGTCTGTGACTTGAAATACATGATTTAAGAGAACTAGGGCTGGCCCGAAACACTTTGTGTGCTGTAACGTACGACAGCTTTACTGGGGTAGAGTGCTTGATGGCGATGCAGGATATACCCCACTAGAAGAACTGACTTATAGATCTGCCTACAGGACATATTCTCAATAAAACTTCACGGCATTCGTCCAAATGTTGTCCAGCGTCGGACCCGGATCTCCGCTGGAGTGGGGCCGCCCAACCGCCAATGTCGGGTCGATTTAAGCTTAGTACAAGCGAACCGAAACCCACACACCATGTTGCATCCGGTGCCGTCATGGTGTCCACTCCTAGGAACACCAGCCCTCCTGACGTCAGGCCAAGAAAACTGAGCGCTGCTAGAAGATGACGTGTTGCTGTTGACGCATTTTATGCAGGGCCGTGCAGATCTAGAGGCTTAGACTTGCGCGTCTCTGAGGGAAGATGACGGTTTAAAGTGATGCTTCTCCGTCAAGGCGCTTCGTGATTTCTTTCGAGAAGTCCCTTCACGAGAACCACTTGTGCAACTTGACGGCGGAGCCTAAATCATTTGCTGAAAGCTCATCCTTCAACAAAAACATCGGCTGTGCTGCGTATACCCAGACACCACACATAGCATGTTGCAACACTGCAAGTCGACCATCGAGTCGCATGTGGTGCGGGTCATGGTCCTCGAGACCGACCAGCCGCACCCGGACACGCAAAACGAGCGCGGGACCTTTGACGAGATCCTGCATACCCATTTCAGCCAGGCCGGTGCAGCGCATCACCCTGCGCTGGGCGTGGAGACGGATCAGATCTTTGTCGTGACCGAGCAGGGCGGACGGATGCCAACGCCTGAGGAGTTTGAAGGATACCACGGGCTTTTAATCACGGGCAGCATGTATGACGCCCATGGGAACAACCAATGGATCCTGCATCTCCTGGCTTTGTTGAAGCGTGCGTTGGAACTATCGGCGGGGCCTTTGACCCCACTGCAACGGTCACCGTAACGGACTGACACTCATCCAGAGCTCTGGCTTACACGGCCCGACTTCCGCTTCACCGGCGTCTGCTTTGGCCATCAACTACTCTCCCGCCTCCTTGGCGCCACCGTTGCGCCCGCACCGTCAGGCGATTGGGAGCTTGGCCATTGCCGCATCGACCTCACACCGTCCGGCCAGCGCCTCTTCCGCACGCAATCTCCGCACATCCACCTGCATCAGATGCACCAAGACCAGGTCGTTGAGACTCCGATCCCGTCGTCGGCACCAGAGGGCATGCTTGACCCTGATGTAGAGATTTCGTGCTGGGGCAGGAGCACGCACACGGCTGTACAGGGATTATACTTGCCCGATCGCCTATTTACGACGCAGGCCCATCTGACCTTTGACGAAGACATGGTTAAAAGGCAGATTCAGATGAGGGTGAAGAGTGGCGGCATTAAAGATCTAGAACACGCGGATCGTGCGGCGGAGACGGCTCATCTGGAGCATGATGGGACGAAGGTAGCCAAGGCTATTTTGCGGTTGTTCGTGTTTGATGATGATGGGATGGAATTTGTCCAAGGTAGATGAGTGGGTTCCATATTGGCTCACTCGTCAATGCCATCAATATGTTATTTCCGCCGTAAGCCCTTTGCCTAAATTTGTATACCGCAGCCCGCAGCAACTGCATCAATTAATCACCTTGGCCAAGCGTTTCCAATTGCAGATTGCATGCAACAACATTGAACAGAATTCCAGTCGCGCTGAGCTGATGTCCTGCGAATCAACATGTTATTGTCGCAGTCTCCGCCTCTGATGCCAACCCCAATCTGTCCTATCCGTGATTCGGCATCCCTGATATAGTTATCCTTGATGGACACCTTTCTCATATTGGCTATGAATATCCGTTATTTTGTCCATATAGCCCGTAGCCTTACCGGCAACTAAATGGAGAACGTGGAGACTGTGGGACTGCTACCGTTTGGGTGACGTTACATGTACCTGATTGTCGGTGGGATTGCATGAACACCCTAAGCCACCGCTCTGACATTTCCCAGCATCATTCCGAAACGGCAATAGGTGGCAATGACCAATACCTTTCAATCGCTCACAGATGAATCAGTGGAAGAAAGAAAAAAGTAGAATTGCTCTACATGGAGATCAATGCTGTGAAATGCCTATAGCCTCCCATTGATGTAAAACTGATGCTCGGGTTGGGTATCAACGAGAGTGGCAGGCCGTGAGCCCTCTTTCCCACCTTGAGGTGTTAAAAACCCCTAATATCAAGATATGTAGGCTGTAAAACTGCTTTGTCTCAACCATTGCCCATAGCATCATTCGAGACAATGTACTTGAGTCGTGGTCGTGAGGGCTCTTCCACACCCTGGCAAGGTGGCCTATGCGGACGCATCGCGATTACAGTAACACAGCACTGTCTCAGCCTCACTTCGGTTGCCCAGCCCATAGCCCGCTGTGGACAAGCCCGAGCTGTCCCAGATACATGGAGAGGCATTTACAACTATGGTCCGAACACTTGGATTTGTACATAATTACAAACCAAGCATACGGAGTTTGACCGAGTCAACCGTGATGGACCGACTTTACAACATAAAAATACTCTGATTGTCCTTCTTACACGTATCGCTAATACTCAACAGCATCTTGCTTACCACTCCCCTCAAATCTTCAGTTGCAATCACGTACCGCTCTCGCAATCCAGGGCCACCTTCAAAAGCCCGCAATGTGGTCCCATACTCTATTTATTGCTCTTGGAGCTGCCCAGCTTACTACGGCCCTGACGATTGAGACTCGGCAAGGTATGTGCATTCTGTACTAGCCCAGTGTCGCAGGATACCACTCCATCAACCACCGTCCCGCCCTTCTTCTATGTTGATCTGTTTCATCGAGAATGGGGCGATTGACAAAGTGGCAGCTCTCGCGCCAGACTCGCCTGAGGAGTTCGAACTCTTTGCCCAGTACTCCATGGCAGCGTACTGCGGCCGCCTTCATGACGGGTCTGACAACACGGCCGTGTGTACCACCGCCCAGGAAGCCGCGTGTCCCAACTTTGACAACACCACCACAGTCAGGGAATTTGTCAACGCTGGCTTCTTTGGCATTGGTGGCTATATTGCCAGGAACCCTGGCAAGAAGCACATCGTGGTTGCGTTCAAGGGAACGGATTCGGCCCTGGATGTCATGACTGATGTTGCCAAGCGTCAGACTGAGAGGTACTTGTTCTTTCTTTTTTCGCGCCACAATTGGCTGCTGTATGTTCGACTGGGCTGACGTTGCGGTAGTGATATTTGCAGTGGGTGCCTGTTGCACAGAGGATTCAAGGAAGCCTTCGAGCTCATCAAGGGCCAAGTCGAAGAAGCCGTTAGAGTTGAAAGGGCTACGCCTGGGCAAGAGAGTTATCGCGTGGTCGTGACTGGCCATTCCCTTGGAGGCGCCGTGGCAACGATCACGGCTGCTTACCTCCGAAAGCAGGGCATCCCGTGTGACATCTACACGTACGGCAGCCCGCGCGTCGGGAACGACAAGTTTGCGCAGTTTGCGTCCTCACAAAAGGGCTTCTCCGCGCGCATCACCAACCGCAATGACGTTGTCACCGCGATACCCATGTTTGCATTCCTCCCGCGAAAATACCAACACACCTTTCCGGAGTACTGGTACCCAGAAGGGCTGCGGGTAAACAAGTATGCCAGCCCGCGCAGGTTGTGCCGGAACGAAGGAGATTGCACCAGCGCATCCTGCGCAACACTCACAACCATGTTTAACGTGGCGGGGTGGTGCAGCGTGCCTGACCATACACTGTACATGAGCTCTTTCAACCCGTGCGGTGGCCGTGATAGCAGGGAATTGGAGCAGATGCCCAGCATTGAACAGCTGCAGGCCATTATTGACAAGCAGAACCAAGAGGGAGATCAGGATGTAGACTAGGAGGATGGCTATAGATATCCCGTGGTTCATGGGTTCAAGGTATTTGCAAAAGAAACGGTTCGCCTCTATATATCTGGTATTGACCACCTCCAACTCGCCATAGAACCAGGCCAGCTACATGCAGTCCAGAAATCTACACTTGCAGTCAGGCTAGATACCTGATCACCCATGGCTTTCATAAATAATCGAGCCCTATTCAGAGAGCTTTTCCCTCTACACTCTCCAGAGCTTGGTCTCTTCCAGCACCTCGTCGGCTATGAGTCGCGACCATTTCATTGCCAAGAAAAATTCTTCCGTCTCATCTTATACACGGAGTCTTCTGTAGTTCTCCTGCTCCCCGAGGCCGGCATCTATTTTAGCAGGAGGCAGAATGCCGAACATGGTATTATTTACTGAAAAGTTTTTCTAAGTGGAGGTCAAAGATTGTTTTATTTAGGGGCCGTGGTGCAAGTCCTATTATATCGGCAGATAAAAGACGGCGGAGCAAACGCAGACCCAGCCAGCGGTTTACATAACAGCCGATGCGCCGAACATTAATTTGTGAGGTGTTACTTCGATAATGTTTCCAGCCGCTTACCATCACGCCTACGTCACAGCCGATGCTCAGACTTCAGCTGTGCCCCACTTCAACTACACTTGGAGAATCATACTCTGTGAGTCGTGAGACCAGACCCTAATACTACACCATACGAACAATGGCAGAAAAGAAACAGTCGGTGCTGATATCTGGTGGAAATGGCTTCATTGCGTCTCACATCGTGGCGCAATTGGTAGAGGCAAGGTCCTATGCAGCACATTGGCAAGACATGAAGCTGACAGGTCTGTAGTCCGGTGTTGATGTGACGGCCACAGTTCGATCCAAGGACAGGGCTCAACAGGTATTAGCGGAACACCCAGCATGGAAAGGCAAGGTCAGCTTCAGCTTCGTGCCAGATGTGAGCACTTTGAGTGCTTATGACAAGCTCTTCGACAAGCCATATGACTTCATCGTTCATACAGCGTCGCCTGTCACGTTCAAGGTCGACGATATCCAGAAAGATCTCATCGACCCTGCAGTTCACGGGTAAGTTGATCTCATACTCTTGTGCTATTTTTATGACTAGATCCAAACATCTCCCAGTACGCTTGGGCTCTTGCAAAGCGCCCAGAAGCTGGGAGGCTCTGGATTGAAGCGTGTCGTGCTCCTCGGAAGCGCTGTGTCAATCTTGGACTCATTTGAACGAGAAGGCGTCAAAGGCAAAGACTACACGGAGGAGGACTGGAATCCAGTGAGTCAGCCATCGTATACCGTTGTTCCAATTCAGACGGCTGAGCCAACGTACAGCTCACAGCAGAAGACGCGATTGGGCGCCATGATGCGGTCCTGGGGTACAACGCGTCGAAGAAGCTAGCAGAAAAAGCCGCGTGGAAGTTCATGGATGAGAACAAGACTGCCTTTGACCTGACTGTCATCAACCCGGACATCGTTATTGGGCCGATGCTACATCCTGCACCTGGTCCTCACTCCATAAGCGAGACCAACAGGTTTACCATCTATAGCTTTATGGACGGAACACATAAGGTGATCGAACCTGTCTTGTTTCCGTTCTATCACTTTGTAAGTCCCCAATTTCGAAATCCATTTGTCATAGGAGCATAATCTGACGCTGATCGTTCAGGTGGATGTTCGAGACGTGGCCAAGGCGCACGTTCTTGCATTGACTGCCCCTGGAGCTTCTAACAAGCGTATCCTGCTCGTTTCTGGATTGATCACGCCACAACTCGTGGCCAACACTATTCGAAAACACTTTCCAGAGCTCAAGGACAGAGTTGCTGAGGGAAACCCGGCTCAAGTACTTCCCATGGGGGTGAACCCCACGGGTTGGGATGTGTCAAGGAGCCAGGAGGTTTTCGGGAGAGACTGGAATTACCGGAGCCTGGAGGAGAGCGTAGTAGATACAGTCAGGGATATTCTCCGCCTTGAGGATCACTGGAGGGCTGCCAGTGGCGGGCCAAGGAAGTGATGCGGCTGTTCTCAACCACGACTTTGTGGAGCCCGGCTCATTGCTGGTGCTAGTGTGCCCCTATCTGGTAAAAGTTTTATGGATATTATGGAGTGACTTGGGAAACTGGACAATCTCTGTATCAAAACATGTAAACGCTCTTTTTCTTTCCACAGGATGGGCTACCGTGGCCAATAGCCGCCAGTTGACTATCGGGATTCAGTACAATCTTGTCTCGCAGGTATCAGTGTACTAGTCAGATCATGAATTTAAACCATACAGTCAATTCTACATGTACCAAGGTAAGCGATAATCCGCCTCTTGTAAAGCTTCTGTCCACAATGAAACGGCCGCCTACAACACAACATGAGGGGCTCAGACCACTGGTCCCCCATGAAAAGAAACCAGTCAGCAAATACTTTCCTTATGCAAGCTACCAGTCTCCCTACGCCACCTCCTGGTCCTCAAAATAGAATTTGGGCAACGTTCGAGCTCTCTCATCACCTTTCATATATGCTGACCCTTGACCCGGGCGGATTGTTCGGTCCTCGGCGTCGTATTCCTTGACTTCTGGGTCGAGGCCCAGATTTCTAATAGACGTCTTAATGTAGTCCAGGCGGTCCTCTAGTATTCCGTATTGGGTTCTCCCAACCGCGATCCAAGCCTTTGCAGGGGGGCTGACCATGCAGCCCCGGTATAAGGTGTAGAGATTCTCAACCTCTCTCATCTTTTCAGTCACCATGTCCCACTTAGGGTCAATATGAGCCATAATCCCCATTTGGCAGCCCCCTATCGCCACGACGAAACATCCGCCGAGACTTTGCATTCCGATGACTGGAGTGTTCGTGAAGTCCACTTGAGCCGTTTCGTTCATCTCAACAAGATGTGCTTGGTTTTCCTGATGATACCAGTCCAGGCACCCGGGATTTCCGTGGGAGGACATTGCGTGGCGTGAGAAATCAAAGCCGCGGGACAACTCAGATATTTCGAGACTGTTGATATCTTAATCTTCGAGTGATGTCTGCTTCTTGGGATCTCCATGATGTCCAGGATACTTATACAATACCTTGGCTAGAAGGGTTGAACGCTACAGCAAATATCATTCTTCTTGATGCTGCAGCTTGATCGAGCTGAGCGCAGCAAAGATGAGCAAACGAGAAACGCGAGGTACGAGATGGCTAAATACGTGATCCCCCTGCATGGAACGACGATTGCTGTAGCAAACATCGCCGGCCACACGCGCCGTTGGTGAAATTCAGGTCGAACACCAAAGTTCGTGCCTGTCATCAGGTCACCGTAAACAAACTTACCGCAAGCCATCAGAGAAAACAGCTCAAAGCTCGTCGAACCCAGCGTTCGAAACCGGATGCGTACAGGCTATATATCAAGTGATCAGAATCACGGTACAACCAGTGTATCACGTGATGCTATTTACGCGGTTGGCTTATGAGTCCATGTTCGGTCTTTCGCGCTGAAAATGGCCGAATCCTCCCTTATCCGCAGCCGTATTCAGGGCAGGCTACTGCGACGAAAATTTCGCTTGCTGTCACTTGGAGGTATTTTGAGTCGCCGAAAAGATAACAAAGACTGCAAGGGGGCATCATGGTGGCGATGGCGAAGTCCGCTAGTTGGGTTGGGCCTGGGCCTCAGGCTTCAGAACGCATTGTAGCCGGACTAGGAAGTATTATGAGTCGCCAAAGAAGTACGTGAACGTGGCGCTCGCGACGTATGAATAGCAGTGAAATTGCCATAGCACGTTCATAGAGGCACCAATCCCAGAAATATAACACTAGCCGGTGGCGATGAAGCCGACGATGAGACTGGCGACATCCCTGTCGCTCCACGACTTGGTCTGCCCCCCGTACAGTAGACGAGCCGTACACTACAATGGCCGAAGGGGTTGAATTAATAGTCCAGACGGCTGGTGGTAGAAGCGATCATCACTGTGCTACTGCCTCGTTGCTCAGCCGACCCCCTCCAGCGGGATGATGCCCTTCTGCACAGCATCCACACAGCTGGGTATATAGCGCGGGCGTAGTTACTCTGCCGCGAGAGCACGTACCTGTTTTCTACTTTATAGTCCCAGCCGCGATATTCGCGACCTCGTCGTCAAACGCGTGCAGCACATACGTGCTCGAAAAGTCCAGCTCCCACTTCGTCTCAGCATCTTCCCGCACATCGCCGCCTGACTGACGCCGCCTGCTCCCGACCCCTGATGGGTGTGCTCGCGCGCAGCGTCGGCAGGAATAGGCGCATCTGGTCCTCGAGTTCCCAGCTTGTAGAGGCAAAGGCCTGCGGCTAAGGTCAAGACCTCGGACGGAGCGGGAGGAGGCGGTTGGCGAGGTCGGTGAGCAGGTGGATGCTTGCCGTGGCCCAGGCACCGTCGACGAACTCATCGGCGGCGTGGTATTAGAGCTTCCTGTGGCGGCTGCAGTCAGCATTCCCCGCTGTGCGGTATCTGGAAGCAACTGACTGATACATGAGGAGGGCAGACCCTGGACAGCCAAAAACGAGCGGGCTGGAAATGGGACTTACATCAAGGTACTGTTCGGCACGCAAATCATGACACTGTTTTAGTATACCCCGAGTGCTTCATAGACAGCGCGGTGGCTCCTCCAAGCACGTTCGCAACCCGCTGTTGCGCAGATCCGCAACGCCCCGGAACGGCACCGCATCAACATCCAAGTAAACCCCGCCAAAATCTCGCAGAACCGCCATCCTCAGGAAGTAGGCCTTGTGCTCCATCAGCACAATCTCGGCGCCCTTTGTCGTGACCCATGGCACCTCAATATCGTCGGGTAAGCAAGCGAGATGGCCGCGCCAGGTAATAGTAAGTGACGCCCGACGCCACGACAAGGAAAGCGACGGCGGCACCACAATCCTAGATCCAGGAGGCCCTCATGGTGACGCAGTCAAAGTCGTATTGAAGACGACGATACTGCTGTGTGAAATACAGTAGTCGCTACAAGAAATCTGAGGAGAAGGGGGCATGGGTCTGCGCTGCAGCCTGGCCGATGCCTTGACGGTTCTACCGTAGAATCTCGTCGCCGGTGGGCGAAACGTGGCCGAGTGGACACGAACATGGATTATCGGGATGTCTGAAGATGCGCCCGGGGCGTGACACAACTGTTAGATGGAAAGAGTCGCGCATAGCAGGGTGCAATTGTCCCAGGGAAAGGGAATATTCAGCCCGTGCTGCACAGCAACGGCGACTCTGCCGCTCAACAGGCCACCCATACGTTGGCTCTGCATATCTGGCTCCCTCACTCCGGGCGACCACCCGCAGCCAACAAAGCAGCCAACAAACTGGTCCAGAACGTTCGATACAATCTTGCAGGGCACGGAGCCTGGCTGGCCGTGGAGGACTGGCTCTCCGGTTAGATAGCTGAGTGTCCGACAAGACTCAGCATTGGCGTAGAACTCGCAGTTTCTTCATCTCATATACCATTGATCAATGCTCCCGAGCTCCATATCAAGGTTCGTTTCCTCGTTCACTTGCTCCTCGCCGCCGCAGCCATCGCCTTCACCATCCCTGAGGGTCAGCCCGACGGCGTCTCCTCGGTCAGTACATGGCCGGCAAGGAGGCGCACACGGCACTCAGGCTGTCCGAGCCAGCGCCACGTTCGGCAGATCGGCGGCGGCAACAACGCCGTCTCCTGCGGCGGCTGCACGGTGGCCTACTACTGCAACTCGTGGCTACGGGGACGCGTGCTTCGAGGGGGAGCGCCGCCGTCACGGCCGGCTGCGGCTGGTGCGTCGCCGGCTGGGACTCGTTTCGCCCGCGGGCGGGGCCGCCACACATATCAGACTGCCTTGGGCTTAGTTTTGGATAAGTTGTTTGGATTCATATTATCGGCGTGGAAACCGCTGACCCCTACGAGGAAGCCGTTCTGGTTCCAGACGTCAACGCTGCGTTGTGTCCGCAGACATGACACAACCCACTCATGCTACTCTACCACACGACAGTCCCGTGGCTCCCTTGAATAAACGCAAGGGACACTGCACCGTCGCCGTCTTCACTACGAAGTACTTTGTACGAATACGCTCAAAGTCAATGCCGCACTCCACACCAGCCCCTCCAAGTGGAACCAGTCCGGCTCTTGAGTGTCCATCGGCTGTGAGCCGGGTTCAACTGCCGGCTCACCTACGAGTTAGCTTTGATTCGGGTTGCAAGGGTGAGTTGGCAGGCAATTGGGAATGCCTCATGTTGTCGGGATTCTCGTCCGGGGCGCCTGCAAATGCTGCTTGCTCCTTTGCGAATTCTTCTCGGGGGACGGACCCTGTGGCTCCAGATCAAGTACGAGTAGGATCATTCAGTCAATGCCCACTCCACAGTGGGCCGACCACGATGATGCGATGGATCGCTTAATAGCCAGAGCCTCTCTTCCCAGATCATCTGCACAGCTAAAAATACATTCGCCACGCTTCTTTCTCTTTCAAGAACCCCGTAAAGTAACGCGGCTACAAGCGGTCTCCCGTAGCAACGGTACCTCCAGTCTCGTCCGCGACGGCCAGCAGCCATGGCCTGATGTTATAGTTCGCTCAGATGCAGTGGACAACTAGCACAGTCCGTGCAGACCGCCAGCTTGTCTGGTGTAAACTCTCAACATCGCAGTGCATCGTCGCCGTCGAGCCTATGCACCCCCGAAACAGAGCGTGTGGGCGATTAGGTTCGGTAGGTATCATGAATGTCTACAAGTGCCAGCTCCTCTTGCAGCATCCAACCAACAACCCACTCAAACTGCCGCCACCCCTCGTAGCCGTAGCCACGTCCATTCTCACCCTCAGGCCGACGGATCCTCGCCTCTTCCCCAGTTCCCGCACCCCGCGGCTTGCTCATACGTGAGCTTCTCGACTGGCCTGGCTGTTGGGAGTCAAGGTCCAGTTCCAAGCACGGCTTATTTCTCATGACTACTCACAGTGCAATGCCAAAAGATAGAGTGGTATAATAGTGATTAAACAATTAGTAAAACGCTGCATCTAGTCGTGCAACAATCCTATTCACATTCATGATCCATAACAAGTCAAAAACGCCAGCCCATGCCGTCGTCCCTGGCAAGTTGCCGCTGCAGGGGTATAAGAACACTCAATCATCGCCCAGGTCGCCGCCGGGTATCATCCGTCTCCTTCGTCTTCTTCTTCTTGTTCACGCTGATTTTCGCTCTCTTGCATATACGTAAAGACACTCTCCAGAAACACAACCGTGTCCCGACCCTACTCGGACAGCTCCATGTCGGCGTCGGACAGCCGCCGCGGGGGCGTCGCGCGCTGGGCCTCGAGCAGCTCCAGGTCCAGCGGCTCGACGTCATCGTAGTCGATGGGCGGCTCGCGCTCGCGCTCGTCGGCCGGGTACCCCGGCGGGCTCGGCGGCACGTCCTGGTACACGGGCGGCGCCTCGTTGTCCCAGCTGACGCCCAGCCCCGGGAACTCGGTCATATTGACGGCGAAGTGCATGCGCAGGATGCGCCCCGTGCCCGTCTGCGTGGCAAGCTGCGGCTTGCCCTCGGGTGCGTACTCCTTGGACACGATTAGCTCGAGCAGCAGCGAGTGCGTCACCTCGGTGCCGTCCTCCCACTTGGTGTCGCAGGCGTACTTGGAGGCCGAGCTGCCGCCGCTCGGCTTGGCGGGCGGGTGCAGGGCCGTGTAGTCAAACTCCATGTCGACGGTGCCGTCGTTGCCGGAGAAGTCGGACTTCCAGCCCTCCTGCATCACCTTCTCGCCGATGACGCGCGTCTCGGAGCGGTAGGTGCCCTTCCTCTCGGGGACGTCCTCCTCGGTCGTCGTCATGATGGCGTTGGGCGCGTGCTTGGGGCAGGCGGGGGCGATGGTCTTGATGGTCTCCTCGAGGCGCCACGTCACCTTCTTGAGCTTCCACAGGTCGAGCGTCTTGACCTTTTCGTTGAGCGTCACGAGCCCGTCGAGCTTGAGGGTGAGCGTGTTGTTGCCCGTGGGGCGGATGACGGAGCTGTAGTGCGCGCTCGCCTTGATGTTAGTCGGCGGGAAGACGCGCACGCTGTGGTGCGGGTACAGCGGGTCGGGCAGCGAGCGCTTGACGACGACGGGCCGCTCGAACCTGGCCTTGAGGCACGACGACGACGACGAGCCGGGGACGACGACCATGGCCTCGGCGCGGAACTCGTAGGCGATGCTCAGCACGGGCGAGTCCATGGACGCGGGCAGGTGGCCCTCGAGCAGCATGGAAAAGGGGAACGGGTGGCGGCCCCTGCGCAGCGTCGCGGGCTGCGCGAGCAGCTTCCACGCCTTGAGCTCCGTAACCTGCGTGTGGCAGTCGGCGCAGTGGCTCTGGTAGGGCCGCTTGTGGGTGATGCGCAGGCTGAGGCCGGCCATGAAGCTGTCCACCTCGGCGGCGTCGTCCTTGACGTCGATGAACATCTGGCCCGAGAAGAGGGCGCCGGTGCTCTCGGCGGGCGTGCCGTGGAAGACGACCGGGGGGCTCTCGACGGCCCAGTCGAGGCTGACGCCGCCGTCCTTGGCGGAGCCGCCGCCGTGCTGCTGGCGCTCCTGGCGCTCCTTGCTAGACGAGCGGCCAAAGGGCAGCGAGAGGCGGTGGTGCTTGCGCAGCGCGTCGGCGAGGTGTTCCTGCATCTTGCCGGCGTGCGTGTGCGCGTGCGCGTGCGAGTGGTGGTGGTGGTGCTCGTCCGAGTCGGAGGCGTAGGGGCTGGCGCTGATGGAGTTGTTGCGCGAGGCCGTGGTGGAGGCGTTGCGCGAGGAGCTGCCGCTGTTGCTGTTGCTGCTGCTCGTCGCCTTTTTCTTGATGTGAGAGATGTTGCCCGACGACGAGCGCAGGAAGTTGGTGACGCGGTGAGGCATCGTCGCGGAGAGAGTGGTTGCGGCTGCCCTCGAGGGGGAGGGTAGGGGTGATGCGGTGATGTGGTGATGATGTTAGTGGCGGCTTCCCGGAGGTGGTGGTTTGCGCTGGTTTTGCGCCCGCTGGTGGCGTCCGAATTTCAGCTGTTCGGCGACGCCCAAGCCTCCTCCTCCTTTCGGTCTCGTCGTGTTTTCTTGCTGATTCCGTCTCCCGCGGATTGTGCTTCTCGCGGGATACGGCTGGCGCAGTTGCTGGTACCCCTCCGTTCAGGCCCGGCGTTGGCAGGGAGGAGGGGCACACGTCGAGGTAATATAGCGGCGGCCACGGAGACCAGCGCCAGGGCTTGGCGATGTCAGGGGTGCTTCCTCTGCTTCGTCTGCTTCCTCATGCGATGGCCAGTGGTCGGGGCTGCCCAGCGACAGGCGTGCGGACTCGACCGTCGAATCAGTGCGCTGTGAGACCATGCGCGATGCGAGCCGGTTCCTGGGGGTGGCGAACGCGGCTTCGGGCTGGAGACGGGTGACTGCAGGGGCCGTAGCCGTGACCGTTTGCGTCGGTTCGTCGTACTTTTGCGTCGTGTAAGTGAGATGTAGGCGTGTTGGATGCAGGCGTGTTGGATGTAGGCGTGTTAGATGTCGGCGTGTTAGATGCAGGCGCCGTGTAAGTGGGATGCGGTGGTACAAGTCGAGCGGCGCAGGGGTATCGTGATGTCAGTCCAGCCAGTCTCTCTCGGTGCCAGGTAAACAGACTTCCGGATTCATAGCTCTCCATAAAAAGGGACAAGGGAAAAAAAGAGGGCATCGCCAGCTTATATACGGCGCGGCCAACGGCGCCCAAATCTATGTGTCATGCATGCGGCGCGCGACTCCAGCGGTCGACGGGCAGGGCGCGAGGTGGGCGGGCGGGACACGAGGTACCTGTCCGGTACCCGCGCTGGGTGCCCGCACCAGGCTCGAGTTTTTCTAGGGGGCGGCTTCCAGGGGGCTCGCCGCTGATGACGGCCAACGGAGCCGCGCCGGCGTGCGGTGGAGCCGGCGTTCCAGGGAAGTACCTTTGGTGTGACCCCATCCCTGGAAAGGCTCTTTTCCTGCGCGCAGGCTCTGCTCCAGCGCTCCACAGCGCCGTGGGCGCGCGCGATGCGATGCGATGCACGCTGCGGTGGGAATGACTCGGATCTGCCCGCCTTGGGCCTCGCGTGTTTCGACGTCGGGCGGCGCGCAATGCTGTCGAGCTGCGTTGCTCCCTGGCACGGGGACAGGCCGTCGTCCACGGCGACCTTGACGGTACCTGCTGGCGTCGACCGGCGCGCGTGCGGCCCCCGATGATGGCATGATGTCGTGACCGCCGCTGCTGATGAATTGCTTGCACGGCCGGCAGACGCCCTGCCAACGGCGCCAAAATTGCGTGCGAGCGGGTGCGCGGCCGCTGCGCTCGACAGCCGAAAGGCGCCGCGGACGACATCCGTTCCATGCAGAGTGAGGTCCGAGGTCGCTGGCCGAGCGGTCGACCGCGCCCTTGGCCGGACAGCCGGACACGAGCCGGACACGAGCCGGCCAGAGAGGCGAGTCACAGGTGCTCGGCTGGCCATGACTTTAGCCAGCCGCCGTCTTGGAGCCTGAAGTACGGAGTAATGGAATTACACAATCGCATCACAGCACGCGCAGCACTCAGCACACAGCACTCAGCACGCCCAACTCCCGCGCCGACCGCCGGAGCCCGCGCACCGCGCCCTGAGCCTGACACACACGTTCCCTCGCCAGTGCAGCACACCCAGGCCGTGAACCTCGCCTTTGGAGGCATAGTGCGCGCTGGCTGAGAGTTTGCCGCGGGTGGGGCCCGTCCACCGAGACTCGGCCGCTCCTGGGGCCCCACCCGCGTCCCAAAGCCGGCCGAGGACCCGAATAGGCTGCAGAAGAGAGAATCTTTGTCACTCTCGTTGCGTTGTTCTGAGAAACTGCTGTGTATTCTAGCGAGCGTCTAGCGCAACTACGAGCACGGGTTCCGAGTCGGTGGTTGTTTGCGGTACGCGCTGTCGACGCCGTCCGGCTGTCATCGCCATGTTCGGCCAAGGGCGCGGCCAACCAACAGCCCATTCGCCAGCAAACGCAAGCCACACCATGCGTAGAAGGCTATATGCCAGTCCATCCGCATTGGCACCTCGTTGGAGTCATCCCCGTGATCACGGCGAGCGAGCAGCGGCACCACCGACGGTGCATGCCGTTGCCCGCACCCGTCGCCGTCGCGCATCGCAGCCGACCACGACCCGCCCATCCTCATGGATCTCGCCATCCCATATCCACCGCCGATGTCCTGCGTCTCCACCGGTGCGCACCCAAAGCACCTCAGCCTGGCTGGGAAAAAAATTTGGCACCTCACCTGTGACCTGAGCGGCCCGCCCGTCGCCGCCGTGCACCGCGCCGGTGATTCGTCCGCTGGCCTTGGCTGGGTGCCTCGTGTTGCTGGAGCACCGAATCCACCGCGAAAAATTCCTTGCGAGTACAGTGTTTTTTTCTTGCCCCTTCACGCGGCCCGTCCTGGGCACGAGGGCCACGGGTAGGCCACGGGTCGAGCCAGAATTACGTATTGGCCGTTCCATGTACATTTGCAGAGTATTAGTCATGTGCATGCGGTGACCTGACTCCATGGTGTGTCCTCCGTGCGCCCTCCACGGCTCCGAGTCTATCGATGGAGCCCCCGCCTGTAAAACAAGTTCCTCTTTCGTCAAAGTGAGGCTCTCGCGCTCGTCGCTCCGACCTCGGAGGCCAGCCGCCATGCCTTCGTTGCGACTCGACTCCCGCAATGGAACGGCATCCCGTCTCTTCGCCGTCTCTGCTCCATTATAGGCCCCAGGTCTTGGCTGCTGGATCTCCCCGGCCTATCTCTTCTCCTCCCCCGCGCCCTCCGCAATTCCGGAGTATATTCTAGTTGATTGCAGTCGCGGACGGCAGAGTGCCTCTACCAGTGAAGCCATCCCGCGCAGTCACATGTCTGCCCAGCGCTGGCGAGTACGTAAATGCCAGCCGCGCGGTACAGGGATGTGCCTCACGCCCTCTCGGAACAAACCGAACGCACATTGTCGTGCTGCTTGGCACCAATCTGCACAGAGCCGCAACCGCAACCCATCGTCTTGGCTCTCACGACACATGCTCGTTGCCCGCTTCTCTCCTAAGACTTACCTAATATGACACCTTTGCTCCTCGGAAGCCATCCGCGCGAAGTTCGGCCGTCGTCGCGTTTCAAACGTCGAGTAGTACTGATGAGTAAACTCAGTGTCTCCCAGCTCCATCGGTCAGGTGGCTCCCCCCCCCCCCCCC
>JALHCA010000268.1:0-26697 GCA_024340505.1 Tolypocladium nubicola
CCCCCCCCCTGCTCCACCGGGACCGACCGCCGGCTGACGACCCAGGACCCCGGTCCAGGCCCCACCGCTAAGCGCCCGGCGACGAGGCCGTGATTGGCCGGCGCGGTGCGTGCCCGTCACCCACCCGGGAGCGCCCGCCGCCGTGATTGGCCGCCGTCTAAGCGCCCTGATCTGTGGGCGAGACGAGACGGACGAGACGAGACGGACGAGACGAGACGGACGGAGCGTGAGGTGCACCGCGGACGGGGAGACGCGAGAGAGAGGGCGGGCAGTGAGGGCAGCGCATGCTCGTACAGCGCGCTGGCGGCGGACACATACGAAGGCGGGCGGTGCTTGACTTGGCAGAAGGAATCGGCCGTGCGTGCTGGAAGGCCACTGGTATGGCGGCGAGAAACAAGCGATGCAGGCACCGGCAGGCGCCTGGCCCTCCCTCGCGGCAAGTGAATACAGCACGCACGTTGATCTGCTGACGATCCGTGGCCGGCACATCCTCCGTCGACGCCTCCTCCCCGTGAACCACCTCGCTACAGCAGTTCCCCCCGACCCCGGCGGTCTCTGCCATCGCTCGTCACGCTTCCTCTTCTCCCCTCTTTCATCCCCATCCCCAGACGAGAGACACGGGGGTCCCCCCCGTCGCATGGCGAATCTGGTAGCACTACGGAGTACTGTAAGTGCGTGCGTGTTGGGAATGTGACCAACAGAGCATAGGCCCGGCCGCCATGAGGTCACGCCATCGCCTCCATTGGCCGTTTCCGGGGCATAAAGAACCAGCCCTTCGCTGATTTGCTCGGGGACGTCGTTCGGGGTCGTGAGTGATTGAGTTCAAGTAGTCCCGCCGGGCTGGGGTCCTCCGCCTCGGCTGGCCCTCTGAAACGGGCCATCTCATCTCATGAGATTTGCCTCGACCGCAACGGCGTTTCGAAATTGCCTGCGGCCTTGGCCAACCGTAGAATGTTCTGAGACGCCTTCGATTGCTTCTAATTTGAAAAGCCCACCACCACCCGCTCATCGAGCCATCCGCACCCACGGCCTGTTGTACGACGTCGCAGCTCAGTTCACTCTTCTTTGCCGCTCGGCCAAATTACCCAAGCCGGGCTCCATGGCGCAGCAGACGGCGTGCCCGAGGACAGACAGACAGACAGACAGCGAGCCTTTCTGGCTTTCCCAAGCACACGCCTGTTGTCTGACGCGGCAGCCCAGCTCCGCCATCCATGTGGCACTGCATCCTTCGACCGTCGACCGTACACAGCCTCACAACCAAGGCAGCGTAAAACCATGGCCACCGTCTGCTAATCCACCTCCCTTACTTCCTTGGCGACCGCGTTGCACAGCGCTACCTTCACCCCGGCGCCGGTGAGCACATGGATCCACAGCCGCTGCGTGTCGCTCAGCCGGTCGTTTGCGCTCTTCACCTCGGCGAACATTACTTCACCCCTCGGCGCCCCCGGTCCACCTGTCGCATCTCCGCCACTGCCGCTACCGACGCCGCCGCTGCCCCCGGGCCCGTAGCCCGTCCGCCACAGGAGCAGGTCCGGCACGCCTCCCCCCCGATGCTTGTACTCCTGGGCCATGACCTTGCAGATGGCGGCCAGCGCGCTGCCCTCGAAGCATCGCACCAGCTCCGCCAGGTCCTCCACGTCAAAGTCCCAGTTGAGCCCCACCACGCTGGTCCGCTGCTCGTGCTCTCTTGCCCAGATCTCCCGCAACAGCCGCTCCCCCGCGCCGTTGGAAATTTCGACGAGCCGGTGGTTGATCTCCGACGCCCTGGCCGGGAAGAAGGCATCTGTGTGCAAGTCCAGCGGGCACGTCTGGTAAGCCGTTTGGAACACGTTGGGGATGTACAGGAACAGGATGTCGTAAAAGAGGTATGCGAAGAGCGTTCGGACCACGCCTCCTTCTGCGTGGTATCCCTTCCAGCCCTCGGACCGAAAGTGGCTGAGGCACATCTCTTCCACGCTGCACTCGCCCGTGGAACCGAGCTCGTCTAGCCAGATTGTCTTTGTCGAAGCAGCTTGGGCGCCAGGCTTCGCTTCCAGCTCACGCTTCAGCTGAACGCCCTCGACCGTAATCTCGATGGGCTCCGCGAGACGCACGTGGCCAAAGTCATGCTGAAGTCGCCGAGGGATGCGCAGCTTCTTCTCCAGCTTCACCAACCGTTTCTGGAGGTCATAATGGTGGATGAGGTGGCAGTTGGCGTCTTGCAAGCCGGCTTCGCAAGTCGTCACAGCTATGCGTTTCCAGTGTTTCTTCTGCTGCTCCAAGTCCGTGGACGCGGCATCCTCGTCCAGCTTGGGCATGTAGTGCTCCTCCAAAAGAGCCTTGCGTTGATACCAGGCCCCTCTTCGCGCCAGGTGGAAGAGCTTCTGCTCTAGCAGCTCCTTGAGCAAGCTGTATTCCCTCAGGTACTCCTTGCGCCGCCCAAACACAAACATGGCTTTGAGAATGATTCGAGTATACGAATGAGCCGGGTTGAACCTTCTCAGGTAGGCTCCTTCGCCCATTTCGTAAATTCTCCGCTCCTTGTCCTGCTCCTCCGTGACGAATGCCCGCCATCGAGGGTAGACCCTCTCGAAGATGTCGACAATCTTCTGCAAATCATACTCACTTGGAGTGCCGCTAAACTCCAAGATGCCGTCCACCTCGGCTTCCAACCGGATGGCAGCTTCGAACTCCAGCAGGTGCATTCGGGAACCAAATATGGTCGACGTGCGGCAGACAATGTAGTCGGGAAAGTTTCTTCTTGCAATCTTGGCAAGGATAATGGTGGTGAGCGACTTTTCTGTCCACTCCGTAGATCTGTAAAAGACCAAGTGCACACGTTCAAAGAGGTTGAAAGTGAGGGGCGACAAGCGTATGCACGGGCCGAGAATCGCCAGGATTTTGTTCAAGAAGTGCTGTTCTCGATTCGAGTCTTCTCTTCGTACCTTGGTCCTCCCATTGGATTTGAGAGCATCAGAGTCCTCGGACGCATTCGAGTCACGGCTGTTGTGCCTGCTGAGCCCCAGGGCCATCAGGCCAGCTTGCTGCTGGCTCACCCTGCTGATGCCTTTGATCAGCTCAGCTTTGTTCCGCCCCTGAACTTTGGCCTCTTTTGCCAATTCCTTGAGCTCATCAAGGTACAGCAAGGATGCGGCTTCATCGACCGTCGTGATGTGGTCCTCTGATGCGTCGGCGAATGTAAACATCTCCCCAAGCCCAAATTCATCTAGATCGAACCCAGGGATGTGATTTTGAGTGTCAGATGTGCTGGGCTGTGGCAAATCCCTTACGCTTTGCAGCGACTCGATGGCTGCCTCTGGGTCGGAAACATCTGCATAGTAGCCCAGGCGACTGGACCGATGCCATGCTGCAGTCTTTCGCAGAAACAGCCGAACGTATCTATGCTCCGGTCAGCATTGAGGTCCGACCACAAGCAACGCACGACTTACAAATATTGCGCCTCGTAGTTTAGGCCCCTCCATTGCCGGAATACTCCCATCTCTTTTTCATCAAACAAC
This sequence comes from Tolypocladium nubicola, assembly GCA_024340505.1. NCBI lineage: Eukaryota > Fungi > Ascomycota > Sordariomycetes > Hypocreales > Ophiocordycipitaceae > Tolypocladium > Tolypocladium nubicola. The sequence continues at coordinate 3,498 of JALHCA010000268.1, forward strand.
TGCGACTCTTCCTCGAGCACGGTATCCAGAGCGAGGTTGAAGGCATCCACATAGATTGAGCTCTTCCCCTTTATCCATGACGGCCGCGCTTTTGCAGTGGTCCCATCCTCATCCAGACTCTTTTCCGACGATTTCATTAGTTCGTACTCTTCAATTGCGCTGTCGTCCGTCTGTGTTGGAGGCAGCACATTCTCGACATCAGTAGTCCGATTTCTTCGTCGATCTTGCTCGTCGCCGCCGGTGCTACCACCAGGGCCGGTATTCCTCGTCGTATCATCTTCCGAAGAGGATTCATCAGGTCCTTCTGAAGCTGAATCTGCAACTTCTTCTCCTTTTCGTCGCTTCCGTGGTCGATCTGAAGGGGACTCTTGGCTCCTGAGTGGCCTGGATTCATCGTTATCCTTTTCAGCCTGCGGCAGCCTTCTCACAAAGGCATCCATCGTTTGCGATCATCCAGTTCGACATTGCAAGACACATCCAGTAGCGACGGCGGAATGTGGCCTCCTGTACCACAAGCATGAAGACGCGCGCTGAGCGAGACTACGGCCTGAAGTCCAACACGAAGTCAGCTGACCGCGTTGATCACTTCAGCTCCGACGCCCGAGATTCAGCCGGCGCAGGGCGGCAGCTTCAGTTGCACGATCTTTGCCGCGTCGCCCAGATTCCTGATCTGTACAATGCGCAATTGACAAGATCGACAAGATGGCGGACGAGATTTCCAAGGCAGAGCCAGCACCACAGACTCCTGCGGCCAACGATGTCGCAGGTAGCAGCACCCCGGCGCAGCAGACGCAACCACCAGCGCCACCTGATACACCACACAAAGACGTCTTGATGTCTGACGCGGCCATGGATCAAGCTGCAGTAAGTGCTACATCTATCTTGTGTTTTGGGTGGACCGTTTTGCCGACAGTCGATCAACAGTCACCTGCGCCAGCAACGTTTGCCCCGAGCCCTGCGCCCGCTCGAACAGGAACTCCAGCCCAAGGCTCTCGAGCGGCCTCGGTACACCCGGATGCAGGTCTTGCACTGCCGTCCGAGGCTGTCCCCCATGGCGACCCAACACGACGGTACTTGAATGCCAAGGTGACTGGCGTTTTGCTCGAGGGGATGAAGCAACTGGCCAAGGACCAGTAAGCATTTTCTGCGCCTGACGGAAGCTCAGAGCTGACACGACACAGACCGAATGATCCGCTACGGGTGCTGGGCGAGTATTTGATTCAAAAGTCAAAGGAGCTGGAGGGAACCAGCTAGGCGAGGCATACGTGGTCGTTGGCAAGGCAAGGCAAGGGCACGGTGCGGGTTGCATAAACAGGCGTTACGCGGGTTGAGCAGCGGTCACGGATCCAGGGATACCATGTCGGGGCAATCGGCATTGAGCGTTCGTAGTCAATCGCTTTCGATTTTGAGCTCTTGAACTACATCTCGGTCATGCAGACCAGAGAACAAGCATCAAGGCTCTCTAAATGCAGGTTTCCATAAATTCCCCCCAACTCCAGGACCAAGCACCTCCACCAGGCGCGAAAAAGCCTACGAGTTTTCTCTCTTTATGCGACAATGGTGCTGGCGGTGGCGGACTCGTACTTCCAGGTAGGAGGCAGGACGCCGACGGTCTTGTAGTAGCGGGCCAGACGGTGGATTCGCGACTCGATGAGAATGAGGCGGAACTTGGAGTCCTTGTCCTTGCGGTTGCGCTCGAGGTGCTTGCGGACGGCAACAGCCTGTATCGCGCTGTTAGTCCGACAACTCTGAATCGTCCGGGACGGTTTGGAAGGTTCCCAGCCATACCTTCTTGATCAACATGTACAGGTCCTCAGGGATCTCGGGGGCAAGGCCTGTAAAGTCTCTCTGTCAGTCTTGACCGTACAGAGGCACTGGAGATGATTCTCCGTGAAGATGTATGTCCACCGCCACATCCGTTGCTTCGCTTCAGGGAACCGTACCGCTCGACTTGAGGATTCGCAGAATTCGGTTGCCTGGCTTGGGTCAGTAATGCGTTCATGGCCATGCGGACAGAGCGTCCTCTCTGGAGCAGTCATACCGGTGACAAGCTTGACCTGCGAAATGCCGTGGGAGTCTCGCAGGATAACACCAATCTGCGAGGGAGTGGCACCCTTTCGGGCCAGCTTTGCGATCTGCTCGAAGATCTGCTCGGGGGTGGTCTTCAGCCACGCGGGGGCGGCGCGGGAGTAGGGGATGGCGGAGGCTGAAATGCCCTTGCCGTTGCTGTGAAGTCTACCCATCTTGGCGGTGTTGTCGTGGTGCTGAGGATGCGAGGTTGTCGGAAATCAGAGAGTCGTGAAGCTGCACGTACAGTAGGATTGTGTGGAGCAAGAAATTTTCGCTTAGTTAGGGCAGATACAGAGGGTGCCGGCCAATGCGTGGTGGCTCCATAACATATCACGTGACATGTCACGCATTCGAGCTCCAGAGCCACCTTAGCTGAGAAAAGTTTCTGAGCCGACGCCAGTTTCTTTTATCCAAGCAAGCTCCCTCCCCTCCAGTTCAGAACCGTGATCTCATGGACACACCTTGACAACTCGATCAAACCACATGCTCTAATGGTAAGTCTACTTGTTCCTCTAGTGGCAAACTTCCTTCCTGGCTGCACTTCCAATGATGATAGAACACTTGTTTTACTTTATATTTCTGGTACCTCTTATGCTAGGGCCCTCGGGCTCGATGAATGAACTGGACTTCTGACACCTTGTCAACCCTGCGTTGTTTTGCCACTCACCTCTATCTGCGCAAGTTCCGCTGGCTAACACAGTGAAGAACTTCTAGTCTCCTTACCCCTCGACCAACATATAACAGACGTAGATGTACGCAATCCGCCGCGCAGTGTCACCGAATCCGTCGATCTCGGCAACGACCTGTCCGTGATATCGTGTCTGAATTGAGCAGGACTCCTGTGTCCATTTTACTTCGTACTTTATATCTGAATACTTCGACAAATGATCCCCTATCTCTCCGCCGCCATGCCATATACTCCAAGCTGTACTCTGTGTTCGAGTTGCTTGGTCTGACATCCGAGAACTTCTAGTTCTCTACCAAGCACCGACGTCGAAGTTTTCCTGCCCTGCATGTTAGCCCCTGAGTGCGAAACGCATGATCCAAAAAATGAACTCACCTCTGGGAAATACGTTGTAACGACAGTTCTGTCCGCAAACTTCCGTCCAGCCAAAGCTGTAAGCGCCTTGTGGGCAGAGTCGGCTGTATCAAACTTGACATAGATCTTGCCAACGCCAGCAGACTGTCGACTGCCGCCAGACGGTCGTGGGACCTTCAAGTCCGCGACAGTGCCAAACTTTGAGCACTCCTCTCGCACATCCTCGCATATTTCTGTCGACAGCGTCAGCATTTCTTGTGTAATGAAAGATAACGGGCTGTGGCGAGTTTGGTTACCTTCGTATTCATCGTTATCCATTAGCTCCTCGGCCGTGACCATGTTGAGCAGCTGAACCACACGACCCTTCTCAAACTCGGTCGCCGACTGGGACGCGAGGCCGCTGATGGCCGTGATGCCCACGTCGAAGTTGGCAACTTGGGTAGAACCGGAGCTGGCTTTGGCCACCTTGAGCTTCTTGCCCCCCACGTCCATTCCGTTCAGAGTGTTGAGGGCGGCTGCGTTTGCCTTTGTAGGATCGTTATACTCAACAAAGGCGATGCCCTATCATAGTCAGCTCACTGTCTCAAAACAAAACGCGGAGTCGGCTTCAAATCTTACCCTGGATTCCTCGGTGCTCCGATCCTTCACCATGACAAAGGCCTTGGGCTTGCCGAAAGCAGCAAGCAGCTCCATGACTTGCTCTTCAGTGAGATATTCCGGGATATTGGAGATGGACAGCTTGTGCAGGGTATCCGGCACGTAGTTTGAGACGACACTTGGGTCGTGGGCGACGACCTCGTCGGGCACAGCTGGCATGACGTAGTCCTTTGGTCGCCGAATAATGAGGCCAGCTCCGTCAGGGTTGGCGGAGCCGTTGACAACATCGTCCGCCTCCATGGTGATGCCGTCCAGAGCAAGCGCGACGGTTGCATCAGGCGCGCTCCTGAACTCCAGGACTGCGAACGATCGGTCGCTGGAAAGCTGGCAGAGGACACAGGGGTCATTAGCCTCTATGACGTTCATGCCGTTCATCTGTAGGTTGAAAAAGGACATCAGGCCGTCTTCGGTTGTGCCAGGCAGAAAGTTTGAGACGATGAGTCGCTTCGACTGGCGAGAGTTGCTCGCTTTGAGGCCTGCACTGCTCACCTGCCCTCCAGGCTGGTTCATAAAGGCTTGCAGCTTGGTAGGATCCATAGGCTGCTGTCGAGGGGCGCCAGGAAGGGGGAACATGCCCGACAACTTGGCCTGCTCGGCTGTGACGAGTTCATAGCCAGGTGGCTTGATGTCCCACTGAGTCAGCCGCCTCTTGCGCTCCAAGATAGACACAATATTCGTCAGGTCTGGGGTGGGCTCTCTCTTGACAGGAGGAGTTGGGCTCCGCCGGTTTTCTTGTCGCCCCAAACCACCGTCATCCCGTCGATCTCTTCCACCGCGTCGACGGTCATCGAACGGCTCCCTTTCGCGCCTGGGCGGTCGCTCATCATCGTCTCGTCGGGCATCCCTACGGGAGGAGCCTCGGTCGCGGTCCCACTCCCGTTCTCCGCCGCGGCGGTCACGGCCACCAGTGTAGCGGTCTTCACGTTCGCGATCTCTGTGGGTTCGGCTCGACGAGTACGCATCGATATCTCCTTCTCCCCGACGAGGCCCGCGGTGGTCAGGGGATCTCGATCGTCTGCGCTCCCGGGCTCGGTCGCGGTCGCGGTCGCGGTCGCGGTCGCGGTCACGATCGCCTCCGCGGTCGCCTCCACGCGGATCGCCTCCTCGGGGGTCGCCTCCTCGGGGGTCGCCTCCACGCGGGTCGCCTCCTCGAGGGTCACCTCCTCGGGGGTCACCTCCACGCGGGTTGCCTCGAGGGTCACCTCCACGAGGGTCGCCTCCACGATCACGGTCTCTGTGGCGGTCGCGGCGGTCATCGCGTTCTCCTCTTGCAGGCTTGAATTTGATTAGCATAGCGCCAACAGGTGAGCGGTGGGGGTTTTGACATACCGGATAGTCTCGACCTCTGAGCCCGTCTTCATCACAGGCAAGAAAAAGGCAAGTCAGCATGCTACCTCTTCGACGAGGGCCAGTGGGGAGACCAAACATACCTCGCGACGAGTAGCTGTCGCCGTTCATATTTCGCGATGCCTTGCCGAGATGGCAAGCAGACAATCGGATACTGCAAGTTGATGAAGAGGTTGAGCAGCGGGCGAGGCAGATGATGAAGCCGCTTGGAAGGTTTCAAGCCAAAAGTCGTTCCGCAGGTGGCAGACAAGGCTGGAGCTTTTTACAAGGATGCGCTAGGCCTGTTTGAGACTAACATCGATGGCTGTTGAACAGCCGTAAAAAGGGCGGCTCGCGCTAGTGAGGTACGTACCTTGCTTGCTTGCACCCATCACTTGGGGATGGCGAACCCTTGCAGGGGCCCAGCTCCAGACTCCAGCCCCCGAGAAGAGGCTTCACGGAACAAGGTCTTGGTACTCCGTATCGGATACTTGGGCCTCACTTCATTCTTGCCCAAGCTGTGCATAGCACATCTCGCTGCCCGCCATGGCCATGGCCATCAAACGGGCGTCTGAGTGGCGCAAACTGCCCGTGGCCCTCTCCGAGCTGTGCATCGACACGACGCTCCGGTGTGGACAGTCCTTCAGGTGGCGCAAGGTCAACGATGAATGGTCAGGCTTCAACCTACGATTGGCATGTCAAGTGCTGACCAATTCAGGACGTGCACTCTGCAGGGGCGCATCCTGGCTCTGAAGCAGGATTCGGAGCACCTGCACTACAAAGTGATTTGGCCAGAGGCGTCTCTGACGTCTCTCACTCCTCCTGCATCCAATGGCGCGGGCTTTCCGGGACAAGACGACACAGAGGAGCTCTTGCGTCGCTACTTTAGCCTGAGTCTGGACCTTGGAGCTTTGTACAAGCAGTGGTCAGACGCAGATCCCAACTTTCGCAAGAGAGCACCGGAATTCACAGGGGTGCGCATCCTCAGCCAGGATGCTTGGGAAGCTCTGGTTTGCTTCATCTGCAGCAGCAACAACAACATTAGCCGAATATCTCAAATGGTGCGTGCAAGCTTGTTATTTGCCTAGCGACCGGGTTGCTGAACATACTTAGGTTCACAAACTGTGTAAGCATTATGGGCCATTCATCGGACATGTCGGAGACGAGGCTCTGCACGATTTCCCGACTCCCGACTCGCTGACCGGGAAGCAAGTCGAGTCGCACTTGAGGGAGCTCGGCTTTGGGTATCGAGCAAAGTATATCGCCGAGACAGCTCGGGTAGTTGCGCAGGAAAAGCCGCTCTTGTGGTTGGAGTCGCTGCGGAACCCCGAACACCAAGGTCTGCAGGGCTGGAGTGGACCAGAGGACCTCAAGTCAACCTACAAGGAGGCACACGAGGCACTGTTGTCTTTAACTGGCGTGGGGCCAAAGGTGGCGGACTGTGTCTGTCTCATGGGACTGGGATGGGGCGAATCTGTGCCAGTCGACACTCATGTCTGGCAGATTGCCCAGAGAGACTACAAGTTTGGCAAGACAAAGTCCAAGACGTTCAACAAGGCCATGTACGATGCGGTTGGCGATCATTTCCGGGGCATTTGGGGCCAGCATGCAGGCTGGGCACACTCAGTTCTCTTTACCGCCGACCTTCGAGAGTTTTCGGATCGAAAGGTCAAGAAGGAGGATATCCGGGTTATGGAAATACAAACCTCGGTCGTCGATGACGAGCCCGCGACAAGACGGAGAAAGAGGGGCGCCACTGTGAAGACGGAGGTAACAACTGAGGTGAAAATAGAGGACACCAAGGACGGAGTTGTGGAAGTAGACAGGGTGTCAAAGAGGAGGCGGACGCGCCAAAGACCCTGAATGACTCTCAATCAGATACGCGGCTTCGGTTTGTGCTCGAACGTTCAAGGTTCTCCTAAATATATGTATTCCTAGTGTCTTCACATAAACAAAATAATGCAGTATCCTCAAAGATGGACCAGAATCTCTGTTGTTTTCGTTTATAACTGACTTCTTGTCGGGAACAGATTACGTACGGAGTACCTACGAGTAGTTCGTTTTGCGGCGTTGGGGTCGTGTTGGCTAAATGTCGGGTAATCCAGCTCCCTCGACTTTTTGCCGCCTCATGCAACGGCGGAGGCTAACAAAGCTTCTCCTGCAACCAAATTTCTCAACATCGCGAAGCTGCCCATCCATGTGCGACGGTACCACTGAGATCGCCCCTTGCAACTTGGAACCGGGATGAAGCAGGAGCATCGCTGAGGCAAAATGTCTGACGCGGATTTCCAAGCGGTGACCAAGCGCCAGCAGGAGCGCAACGAGGCCGCGGCGTCAAAGAAAACTTCGCGCGGCGCCAACGTTGCGACTCAGCGCGCTGACTCGGCGCGCCAGAAGCTCACCGACAGTGCCGACAATGAGCTTTACGACCGAGATGGAGGCGACAAGTTTGCAGGATACAACACGTCCCTGCCCATGGCGGACGACGATGAGGACATGAGCCTGGACACCACGCGCCGGCTGGTCGGCCAATACACGGCGTCTCGAGAAATGATTGACGAGTTCGCTCGAGGCGACGGGGTCGAGGAGGATGACGTCCTCGCCAGTCGAGGAGAAAAGAGTGGCCGCATCGTCGACCGCGAGACGGATTACCAGAAGCGCCGGTTCAACCGCGTCCTCACGCCGACCAGAGCCGATCCCTTCGCCGAAAATCGACAGGCCGGTGCGGCCGACAATGGCACGACGTATCGCGAGATCATGCAGAGCCAGGAGCTCGACAGAGAGGAGGAGCGCGTGCGACAAGCAATCAAAGCCAGGTTGGCCAGCGAGGCCAACGACGACGACGATGCAAAGCCTCTGCTCCAAAACCAAGACAAGGAGAACGCAGAGGCCGGCTCCACAGAGTCTGTAGCTGCTGGGCGCAAGCGCAAGAAGAGATGGGATATATCGTCGGGACCCGGTGAAGGAGACCAATCCCAGCCAGAATCCGCTGCAGAGCCCGCTGCCGTCGTGCAGTCTAAGCGCTCTAGGTGGGACGAAACACCATCTCTTGCCGGTGATGCTGCACCAGAAGCCCCCAAACAGCGTTCTCGCTGGGATCAAGCGCCGTCGGCGACCCCAATGGCCGCACAGGGGCTGGCAACTCCCATGCATCCAACCGCGGCTCCGGCTTTGCCAACCGCCTTCGGCACCGATATTGGACGAGGCATGGGCTTCAGTGATGAGGAGCTCGATATGCTTCTGCCTGGAGAGGACCAAGGGTACAAGATCCTGGAGTTCCCTGCTGGGTTCGTGCAGGTTTCTGTCCCGGCTCACAGAGTTGGGGCAACTCCAGCCCCCCCGACCGGATTCATGATGCAGGACCCGGAGCAGACTCGACTGGGCGGCCAATCCATGCCAACAGAGATAAGCGGCGTCGGCGATCTGCAGTTCCTCAAGCCAGAGGACATGACATACTTTGCGAAGCTGAATGATGGTGCCGATGAGAACAGCCTGACGGTGGAGGAGCTCAAGGAGAGGAAGATCATGAAGCTGCTGCTCAAGATCAAGAACGGAACCCCGCCCATGCGCAAGACTGCGCTTCGACAGATCACGGATAATGCACGGCAGTTCGGCCCAGGACCTCTGTTCGCGCAGATCCTCCCCTTGCTCATGGAGAAGACGTTGGAAGAACAGGAGCGCCATCTTCTGGTAAAGGTCATTGATCGAATCCTCTACAAACTGGATGATTTGGTCCGGCCATATGTGCACAAGATCCTCGTCGTCATCGAGCCGCTGCTCATCGACCAAGACTACTACGCCAGAGTAGAGGGTCGTGAGATCATCTCGAACGTCGCCAAGGCAGCTGGCCTTGCAACCATGATCAGCGTCATGCGACCGGACATCGACCATGTGGACGACTACGTCAGAAACACTACGGCTAGAGCATTCGCTGTCGTGGCATCCGCCCTCTCCATACCTGCGCTTCTGCCCTTCCTGAGAGCCGTCTGCCGCAGCAAGAAGTCCTGGCACGCCCGGCATACTGGAGTGAAGATTGTTCAGCAGATTGCCATTCTCATGGGATGCGCCGTTTTGCCCCATCTCAAGGGCTTGGTCGAATGCATCGCAACCAACCTCAACGACGAGCAAACAAAGGTCAGGACTGTCACCAGTCTTGCCATAGCTGCACTTGCCGAAGCGTCCAACCCCTACGGTATCGAGAGCTTCGACGAAATCTTGAACCCTCTCTGGACCGGAGCGCGCAAGCAGCGAGGGAAGGGACTTGCGGGCTTCCTCAAGGCTGTGGGATACATTATCCCCCTGATGGATGAGGAATATGCCAACTACTACACGACCCAGATCATGGAGATTCTTCTGCGGGAGTTCTCCTCTCCCGATGAGGAGATGAAGAAGGTTGTGCTGAAGGTGGTGTCCCAGTGCGCTGCAACAAAGGGCGTGAGTGGCAACTATCTCAAGGAGCACGTCCTGGACGATTTTTTCAAGAATTTCTGGGTGAAGCGGATGGCGTTGGACAAGCGCAACTACAAGCAGGTCGTCGAGACGACTGTCGATATTGGGCAGAAGGTCGGCGTGAGCGAGATTCTGGAAAGGGTCGTCGACAACCTCAAGGACGAAAGCGAACCCTACCGCAAGATGACGGTCGAGACGATAGAAAAGGTGGTGACCAGCTTGGGCGCCGCGGACATTGACGAGCGTCTGGAGGAACGTCTCGTGGACGGCATTCTGTATGCGTTCCAAGAGCAGAGTGTCGAGGACATCGTGATCCTCAACGGCTTCGGCTCCGTCGTCAACGCCTTGGGTGACCGCTGCGGACCCTTTTTGCCTCAGATAACCAGCACCATTCTCTGGAGGTTAAACAACAAGTCGCCCACGGTTCGTCAGCAGGCTGCCGACCTCATTTCTCGGATCGCAATGGTTATGAAGCAATGCGGCGAGGATGAACTCATGGGCAAGCTTGGTGTCGTGCTTTACGAATACCTAGGTGAAGAGTACCCTGAGGTGCTGGGCTCGATTCTGGGCGCCCTTCGAGGGATTGTCACGGTTGTGGGCATCGCGCAGATGCAGCCCCCTATCAAGGATCTGCTGCCGCGACTAACCCCAATTCTTCGCAACCGCCACGAGAAGGTGCAGGAGAACACCATCGACCTTGTTGGCCGTATTGCGGACCGCGGCCCCGAGAGCGTCAATGCCCGAGAGTGGATGCGAATCTGCTTTGAGCTCCTCGACATGCTCAAGGCGCACAAGAAGGGCATCCGGCGAGCGGCCAACAACACATTCGGTTTCATCGCCAAGGCCATCGGTCCCCAGGACGTACTGGCTACTCTTCTGAGCAACTTGAGAGTCCAGGAACGGCAGTCCCGAGTCAACACGGCCGTCGCCATCGGAATCGTCGCGGAGACTTGCGCTCCGTTCACCGTTCTCCCCGCGCTCATGAACGAGTATCGCGTGCCAGAGCTCAACGTGCAGAACGGCGTGCTCAAGGCGCTTTCCTTCCTCTTCGAGTACATTGGCGAGATGGGCAAGGACTACGTCTACGCCGTGACGCCTCTTCTCGAGGACGCACTCATCGACCGCGACCAGGTGCATCGCCAGACGGCCGCGTCGGTCGTCAAGCACGTCGCCCTCGGCGTGATCGGTCTGGGATGCGAGGACGCAATGGTCCACCTCCTGAACCTCTTGTACCCCAACCTGTTCGAGACCAGCCCGCACGTCATTGACCGTATCGTCGAGGCCATCGAGGCCATCCGTATGGCGGTTGGACCTGGTGTTGTGCTCAACTACGTCTGGGCGGGCCTGTTCCATCCTGCGAGGAAAGTCCGCACGCCGTACTGGCGACTCTACAACGACGCCTATGTCCAGAGCGCCGATGCCATGGTGCCCTACTACCCCAACCTCAACGAGGAAACGCTGGACAGGTCGGAATTGGCCATCATGCTGTGAGGAGACGAGGCGAGGCAGGGCAGGCAGGTGAGGGCAGGCTTGGGACTGGGATATCGGTGAAAGGAGCTTTGGGGGTTCGATATGCCAGTTTGGGAAACAGGAGGTGTTAATATTGTCTGGGGGACGCGACATGCATTCAATACGGCGTTTTTCGTTGTAGGTAGCCTGTTGATGTAGAATGATGTACTATTTGCCTTGCACACGATGCCCGCGTCCTTGGCTCGTGGCTGTCGGAGAGTTTGATGCCGTCCTTGCCATCCCCAGAGCACAACTCAATCCCCGACAATCTTGCAATACTCGTCATCTCATACCATCATGTGGAGAGAGAAATCGCCCCCGTGGCACTGGGCCACTTCAACATGGTGTAGGGTGGCTCACCATCATCACCAATATAACTAACGTCCAACGGGTCGGCTTCCACAGATGGCATCTGATCGCCGACGTCTTTCGCCGATGCGTAACTGATGCCAAATCACCGTAGAAAGTAACACGTCCTTCGCACAAGTCGCCCTGCACACGTGCGGGCTGCCGCTGAAAGCTATCAGCCGAGACTGGAACGCTGTTCTTTCGGGCCATTAACGATGCGGTGCCTGACAGCCAGAAAGCCAAACCGTGCAAACCCCCCCCTCAAAGGCGTAGCACCGCGTCTGGCCTGTGCCAGCATCGCCCACATGCCGTCCTTCCCATCGGGAATGGCACACGAAAGCAGGGCATAGGGTAGCGCTTCAGGCCCCGAGCCCAGAGCATCGCCAAAAGGCATTGGTATGAAATGCGAGGCGGCCTGTACCATCCGCAAGGTCCAACCAATAAGCAGTGCAATGTATTCGTCGTCGAACAAAAGACAACGAGGGCAAGGCACCGTCAACGAGCACATAGGTCCTCATTCATCACTCGACGGGGTGACTGGCAGGTTGGCATATCCTGGACGAGCGCAACGTTCCGACACTGTCTCGGCGACTCTGCGGTTGGATGCTAGACTGGGGTTTACTGGCGCAGTGCGAGCCAAGTATTTGCTCCCCATTTCCTCGGGAGTGATCTGGCTACTCCCAGCCGCAGACATGAGACGGATGAAGCTCGAGGCCGCTCTAGTGTCCCGCTGTCTATGGTGCGGGTACGCGATGCGCCGTGCCTGGTATGCTTACCCTATATCAAGGTGCTCATAAGTTGTCAAACTGGCATATACTCGGAGGTGGAGAACGCCTGCTATGTAGGTGTGGGCTCTGCGTTGAACTCCGTGTGCCAGTGGCGTGCGCCTCGCGGGGTGAGGAAAAGCGCGGTCTTGACTCCATCGCAGACCCCAAAGCATCCACCAGATTCGCATCCATTGCTCAAACGAGATAGCGGCCATGGCACCAAGTGCAAAGTACTCGTACGTGAATCCAGAGCCGCCAGCCTCCGGGTCAAAACGTACATGCCTGTACAACACACCCGTCGCGAGCACTGACCACTACTGACAGCTGGCTCGGCTCGGCTTGCTTCGTCTTATCATCGCCCCGATCTCTCCATTCCTTTGCCTGGCACCACCGATTGTCCGAGCCTTGCCCCAAGAGCCCACGCTTGTACAGGCTCGCACTGGTACCGCGTCTGCTCCGTGATTAGCCGGTACCGTGGCGTCAGCTTTCTTGCGCCAGCAGACGGCGCGGACTCGCGGAGCTCGTCTAGCCTCCACTTGGCCGGCTGAAAAGGGCCTCCACCGTCGGCACCATCATGCTGCACGACCGAATGCCGGTGCGGGTTGACACTGAGCTTGACGTCACGGCGGCGCTGGTCGGTCTCACAGACCGAGCTCGCATCTCCAGTGGAAAGGACGTGAAAGGACGGTTGGTGTTCCCACGCCAGGAGGTCTGTAGGCAGTCACAGTGCGTGTGTGAAATGTTGTTCGTAGGTAGTCCGTACGAAGTACTCTGCGTGTGAGTGCCAAACCATGGCCGTCTCGTCGTGCGGGGACTGCCGCCGTGGACCACCGATCGATATCTCGCAACGGCCGGCGAGCTGCTCGTACTATGTACCGAGGAGTTGTGCTTCGTGCCAAGCACCCGGCACGAGAGTGATTGTCAGGGACCGACTTGCTTCCCACTGCCCTGCCATACATCACGGCCGTTGTCGATCACATTGCGTCGCACGTGCTGACCCGGCATCCCGATGCAACGAATATCAGATAAGATTGGAAACTTGTTGACAGCTCTAGTACCCACACGTTGGTTCACAGTCAGGTCCACGAGACCGCATCGACTTGGGTTCGCGGGCGGTGCCGACTCTTGACTGAACCGACGCCGCCGGCAGCAGCGGCTACCGGAAAATGGGGTACGACATACTCCGAAAGTGAGTCGTTTTGGAGAAAGCACCGCATCCATCCACACTCCGGGCCGGTGAGAGGGGAACCGCATCCAGGCTGGACCCCGTAAAAGCCGAGAGTGGTCGCCGACTGGATTGGGGATGCCATGCAGAGAGCACGAGCGTGTGTTTGTAACCGCCTCGAGCCTCCAACGAGGGGTACCTGGACTCATCAGCCACCGACAGCCTAACAATGCCGTAGGGTTGTAAGAGCAGCTCGGCTTGCCTTGTTTGCTGCCGAGGGACCCATCACCCATCCGTGAACCCCAGCGCCACATCAGGAACGAACGTCCCCTCTCGGTAATTTAACTCAGTGAGATGAGATTGCGGCGTGAAAAAAAAGCAAAGGGTGGCACTCAACGGCCCGATATTCGACGGCGCTAATTGGACCAGGTTGCGGGTGTTTATTCCCGTTGGCTCCAGCTCGATGTTGGACATTTGGCGCTCGGCAGAACCGGTAAGTAATAGACAGTGCGCTCGCTCCCTGGGCCGGTGCCACGCTGCGCCATGAGGCTGCCACCTGGCTTCCATCTGCCGAGCATGCTTTGGACGTTCATGTCTACATCGCCGGGTTGAGACGGGCCGATGGAGTGATGAGCTGGCATCCTGTTTTGTCCAAGCTCGCTCATACTCGTACGTGCCAGACTGCTGCAAGTGCTGGTACCTTCTCGGGGGTATCTTCACCGACTCCTGTAGTACCGCGTACTCGGTGCGCCGTACGAGTACATACATACCCGCGCTGGTACAACGGAGAGATGTACTCGTACTCGTGCGCATAGCAGGTGGACAACCGCAGGCGCACGCAATACTCGTAGCCTCGAAAGAGGAGTCCCAGCTGTGCCGGCCGAAGCAGGAACTGTCGACAGCCGGATGGGCGGTCTAGGAAATTTGGTTGGCAGGCACCACCCGCACTACCGAGCCCCGGTGCCGCAACATCGGAGGTGTGATTAGCCCGCTAAGGCGTGCGTCGGCATCTGTACAGGAAGGGGCAGGGGACCCCAGATTGGCGCGTTTCAGGTAGCCCAATACGGCCTACTGCGTCCGCATTGAGGTCCACAATAGGCACTTCAGGGACTAGCCGGGCTGCTGGATCAAGCTGGCCGAGACGTGAGTGTACGAGCACGTACTCGTACTTCGTAGATGAGGGCACGAACCGCGAATGTGAGTGTTGCCCGCGCGGAATTGCGACGAGGTAGTCGCATTATGATGAGAGGCAGCCGGTTGGGTCGTGTCTTTGCTGCCCGAACTCGTACGTTTGCTTCGTCACGCACGGGACAGACGGGCACGAGCTCTCCATGGTCCTCCGTCTGGCTCTCCATACTTTTGTCTCTCCCTTCCATTCCCTGGCCGTTCTAGGATACTTGGACGCCCACCTCGGCCTAGGAGAGGAAGCAGTGCAGCTGACGAGGAGATGCAAGACGGATGCGGTGACAGCGTCTTTGCCACTGCAGCAGTGCAGTCGACACCTGGACACACGCCGCTTGGCTCGGCACTCCACCCATCCTGCTGATAACACAGATCCAGAGTCGCAGCGGCGTGGGGGACCACAGGCGGTGCGGGCGTTGGCTGGCTGGCAGTTGCCCCCGCAGAGACCAGTGGGGTGGTTCTGGTGGAACAGCAGCGTGGGTGGTTTGCGCTCACCAGCAACAAGACTACGAGTACGAGGACGGAGTACGGACCACGGACTACAGTACACGACATACGCTACGGTGCGATGCCGCATGCTTTAGGCCGGTGCTACGAGCGCTGCAAGGTGGGTTGATGGCAGCGCTGTGGCGTCGCGAGCCAGGGCTGGCGGCAATTGCGCTGTCTCGCCGTCTCGGTGCCGTGGGCGGTGGCATCAACGCTGTGTCTCGCACGGGCAGACTCGGAGATTTCGTGGTTGGTTGAGCTCGCGCTCCAGCCAAACCCGCAGGCATGGGAATTTGACGGAGCTCCACGAGACCCCGCCAGCGAAATGGGCGGCGACCTGGAGAAGAGGTGGAGAGGCCAGTCGTGTTACACAAACGGAGACGGAGACGGAGACGAAATCGGAGATGGCACCTTGCGACGCGGTCTTGTGAGTTTGATCAAGTGAGATTGCTGCCACGATCAAAGCCGCGCCAAGGGCTTGAGCTAGCGCACGAGACAGTGGAGTGTGGGAAGTTGCATTGCTTGGCCGTTAGATGTGCGGGCGTTGTTAACGCCGACCCTTGCGTCCATTGGCCGACGCCGGGCACGCTGCTACCCGGCATCATGGTATCGGGTTCGGGAGACGACTCTAGCCGGGCTGGTCGAGGAGGTTGAGGGATGGTGCCTGACGAGCTACCCGCCTGGGCGTTTTCGCATCCGACCATCGTCCGTCTGATCGGGCAAACAAGAGGACCGAGCGAGGTGAGCTTCGACCCCGGGGTCCAGGCTTGGGGCTGCATTGCGTCCGCATTGTGATGGCAGCGGTCTGGCGCATTTCAGATGCACCGCCCGAGCACCTCCCTCCAGCTCGATGATGGAGCCGATGTCCTGGCGACGCGGAATCATGTACGAGTATCTGTGCTCCGTCCTCGTACATCGTACCGTCCATGCGAGGCCAGCCACGTCCAGCAGCTGTGCTGCCGCCACGACCCGCGGACCGGCAGCCAGAACTCATGCTAATGCTGCAAGTTACCGATGAGAAGCGTGCCAGTCCATGGGTATGCGAAAGAGTAAAAAGCAAGCCAAGCTGTAAAGCAACCAGAGATCGGTGCTAGCACGAAGCCGAGCCGGCGTGGCGCCGACGCACGGTACTTCATACCAAGAGCTTTAAATGTCAGCCGGCACAGAAAAGGAAAAAGCAAGCGCTCGAGAAAAGCAAGCTACCGAGGACGAATTGCAGACACTTGCCTTTCTTGCCTGGCTTGATCAACGTCAACTGTTTGGAGCTTTCTTTTGCCTTGCCCATGAGCCTCGTCCCTCGCCGACGAACGATTTTACGAGGCAAGCCTCCGCCTCACCCCGCAGAATGGAAATCCCATCCGTTTGGCATGAGCCGCGAATGGCCATCCATCGTCGACGCACACCCCATCGATAAGGTATCGATCGCAGGTCATCATCAGCATCATCACCGCCATCGCTGGAACGTCCCCGAGAGCCGTTCGCGTGCTTGCGTAGATCTTGCCTCCGCCATATGGCCTCTCTCGCCCGCATCCGTTTGAACGAATGCATGCCCTCTTCGCTTCGTCGCCTGGTTGAATGGTTGCGGCTGTCGTTGAGGAACCCGCCTCCGCATGGGAGGACGAACCGCCGGCCAGGGCCCGGGTGCGGAGACGCCAGGTCGTCATCGCGAAGGCGGTGGCATCACTTGGGGGGGGACCCCCTACGTCAGTGCAGGCACACGGCGATCGTGGATGGAAGCTGGGCCGCAATCCCGGTTCCCGTGATGTCAGTCAGTCATGTCACCGTGTCTCTGTGTCTGTCTCGCCCTCCGGCAGCCTCGATGCCCGCTCTCTGGTCCTGTCCGAGGCCGTGTCTCATTGCTCACGAGCTGCTCGCTGGGCGTCCATCTATAAGTGCAGAGGAATCTCGTACTCGTGCTCCGCATCCGCGAGCGTCCGTACCGTTGCAGCAAAGGGTGCTGCCCAGGTACGCTGCCGCCACAGTGCGCATCTGCCGCCACGCACCGCCAGCGGCATCAGCAGCATCAGCATCAGCAGCATCATCTGGTGCTGGCTGAGTTCTGCGTCTGCGCCTGCGTCTCTCTGGCTCTGGTTGTGGGACCCATGGCCACGGCCCCCCGTCTGCCGCGCCGGCCTTACGTCAGGGCCGCCGCTGGTGGCGCACGCGGTGCAAGCAACGTCCGCTGGCGTCTGCTGCATCGACGCCCCTCCGCCCTTCGGCTCGCCAGACGCCGCCTGCTCATGTACGAGCAGCATGAATCATGGGGGCGAACGGGTGAATCTCGCAGCACAAGAGCGTTGTCTCCGCGTGCGTTTTGCGCCAGTGGCAGCTGCACGAGCGGTGGAGAGTCGAACGCACGCATTCCCAGCACGAACCTACGGAGTAGATATGTGAGCCCGTCCGGCCGTTGCGGGCGCTCCACACCTAAGGTAGTAAGCCAGGCTTGCCAGGCAGGGCCCTGTCGATTGTACCACCTGCGAGAGTCCTTTGTACGAACCGCGGACTGGTGATGCGATGCGTCCGCTGAGTCGATCCCGCCTGTTTGATGTGCGCGTTCGTCATATGTAAACGAACCCTCGAGCTGCAGAATCGGCAGCTTGCGACTCCTGGTGCTGTGTCTCGTGGCTCCCATTCCCGACGCTCTCGCTCACAGATTGGAGGTCCCAGTCCCTGCATGATCCCGTCTAGCACCCACCCACACACGGCGCGACGAGATGTACCTACGGAGTGCAGCTCCCAGCCAATGGGCGGCGCTAGAAACGCCCAGGCGCGCGCCGCTCCTTCCTCTGCCAGACACCTCCACACCCCCTCCAGGGCCTCTGGTGCGTCCCCTCCACCTCGATGCCTCCACCCTCGATGCCTGTGCCCACCCTTTGGTGGCTTCTTGCGCTGGCCAAAGTCCCAGTCCCCTGCGAAAAAGTGCCGTAGCCTTATAATTCTCCTCAGAAACACTGCTGCCCTGCCTCTGCTCTGCTCGCTCTGCCTGCTCTGCGCTGCTGCAGCGTCTGCAGCAGGGTGGCGGCCCTCTCCCCATTACTCGTACTCCATCCCCATCCCCATCCTACCCCCATCTCCGTCCCCATCCATCCCCCACCCCCCTCACTCGCAAGCGGCACCCCGTCTCTGGCCGTCGACATCATTGCCTCCCGCCAGCGCAGTGCAAGCCGTCGTCTGCCCAGAGGCATACCGAGCATGCAGACATGAGCGTATAAGCGGCCCTCGCCCTCTTCCCTGCCGGCCATCCGCCGTCCCCACGACACATCACATCGCTTCTTCGCCTTGGGGCCTCTCGACGACCGATTTGGCCACGACACTGCGCAACTACAAGTGCCTACCCCGTATTCTCGTACGCACAGCCATCGATAGCCACCCGGATATCACGAGTTCGCCGCCAGCTGCGGGTCTCCTCTTTCTCTCCGGCTCTCAGCCGTCAACCTGCCAGGCCCAAGGACTCTGTGCACGCCTCCGGCAACAAGCATTCTCCCCTGCCCGGGCGGCACGCTCCACGCACGCACGCACGCACCCAGCATTTCGACGCATCGTTGATCCTTGGCCCTCTGCTGGGACAGTACGAAGTACTCCGTACCGAGTACCGCAGGACTGGCAAACTGGCTGGCTGGCTCGTGAGTACCGCACCGCACTGATAGGGTCCCGAAAGGGCCCCTGGCGGGCTTGCTGCGCTGTGTGCTAGTGGACTGACCACCCTCAGGCCTCATCCACTCTGGACCACGTCCTGGCCAACCCACACGCCCCTGGCCGGTCTTGTTCCTGCTACCCTACCTCATCGCGGCAACCCTGTCGCCTCGGCCATTGTGAAAGGGATATCGGGCTGCCGATCACTTAGACCAGAGTCGTCACACGCCCTGTTCCCTCTAAACAGACGGACTCCTCCACTGGCCCTCCCGCTGCCCACTTGCCTCAGACTGGACTGACGCACGTCAATTCACACTCGTGGGCACTTAAGACTTCGCTGATCCCACCTTGGCTTCCAACAACCACGCTCCATCTCTAGGCGGGATCTTCTTGTCTCTGATCTGTGTTACCGACTTGGCTTTTTTCTAGTCGGGATCCCGCATCTGATCAACAAACCCTTTTCCCACCTTTACAACCCGTCGGCCAACGCCCAGTGCTCCTTCGCCGCAACGCTCACAGCGAACCCTCTCTCGTCTCACATCTCACGTCCAACAAAGGCCTCTTACACCCCGACCACCACCGCACCCCCTTCTGGACTCCCCCCTTTCGGCAGCACAATCTCCTCGTCCTGTCATCAATATGACCATGACTCTGGACACTTCCCAACAGCAGCGCTTCGGTCCTCCGATTAGCTTTGACTACGCCGCCCATGCACAACCTGCCTTCTCGAACCCTTGGTCATCGTCTTCCTCGCCTCCCCATTCGGCCACCACCGCAGGCAACCCCATCTATGTCGCCGGCCAGCAGCTACCAGGCATGAACCACAGCATCATGGCCGCGAAGCCTCAACCTGGCAGAGCCAGCACCAGCAGTGCGTCGTCGCTGGCGTCTTTCGGCTCGATGCCCGTTGCCACCACATCAGCAGGTAAGCGCGACGCCCACCCCCTTGGTGGTAGTGTACGAGGCCAGCGCGACTTACTCGGCGTCCATCAAGATCTCATGAGCATGAGCCGCCTGCACACTACTTCCGCAGGCTACGCTGATGCCGCCTACGCCACCTCTGCCTCTCCTGTCAGTGGCCACTTTGCGCCTGCGTCGGCCGCGCCGTATGAAGCAATGGGCTACGCGCCGGCACCCGGTCGGTCTGGATTTGCCATGGGTCCGGAGGCCGACTCTGCCAGGAGGTTCTCCCAACAACAGTCAGTACCCTTACCTCGGCTCGGCGGTAGTATGTAGACCTCAGGCTGACCGTGACAACAGAAACTTGCAGGCGCATACAGATGACCGGAGGAGTTTTGCCGACGCTCTCGACGCCAGCCACGGCATGCTTGCCATGAGTCAAGAGACTCCCCGAAACATTTACGGGAGCCGCAACGACCGTTCCTCGGTGGACTCGTACGGCTTCCCCTCAACACATTCTACGAGCTCGTCCATCTCCAGCGGTAATTTCAGTTCCTACTATGGCGACTCCGTCTCGGATTACTCAACTGCTGGCTCAGACATTGAATCGGTCAACTCGAGGACGCTGCCCCGACCGCAAGGACTCATGGGCTCCCAAATGCCACCAGCGCCGCAGTCGATGATGGGCCAGTTCAGCTCCAAGGTGTCGTCGAGCACGCAGAAGAAGCACAAGTGCAAGGTTTGCGATAAGCGATTCACCCGGCCAAGCTCTCTCCAGACACACATGTATAGCCACACTGGTGAGAAGCGTGAGTCCCCCTTGCCCTGGCCCGCCTCGGAGCGTTGCAACTCGGGTTGCTAACTACGACACAGCATTCGCCTGCGAGGTCGAGGGATGTGGACGCCACTTCTCCGTCGTCTCTAACCTACGACGACACCGAAAAGTCCACCGCGGTGACGCCCGGTCTGAAGCAGGCTCAGAAGACCACCAGTCAGACTAGATCTGGACGACCATGTCATGAAATGCATCGAGTTTCGGCGACACACGGGGGTTTCACCACACATTCAGACACACTCATCATCATATCTTTTACATTGAAGCAACGAAGGAATCAGGCGTCCAACACCAGAACATGCGTGGACTGGGGGCCGTTTCATCGAACGACGTCACGGAATTTTTTAATGGAATGTTCCTATTACCTGGAAATACATCTACGACAACAGTGGCATAGAGAAGGAGACGAAAAGACAGGGGACGGCAAGAGCCGCGGCGAGATGGCGCGGCTGTGTATATGATTCGAGTCGATCATTTCCGGTTGGGGCGCGTTTGCACTGAGCGAGCGCATCAAGCCAACCATGCAAAGGAGGTTCTCGCGTTGTACTTTTGATTTTGCTCGGAATTTTCTTGGATGGTCACAGGGGTCGACCGAAAGATACCCATCCACGGCGTTGAGGTTGCCATTTGGGGTTATACTATTTCATGCAGAGCTGCTGGCTGGGGAGCATTTTACGGTTCGAAGCGTTTGCCCTCGCTTTCTGCGTTGCCCAACTCGGGCAAGGTCGGGGTATGCCACCGTTTACGGATGAGAAAACGGGAGCAGGAGGGGGTCTGGGAAAGACGGGACTGGACTGTTCGGCCGACGGGCAATGGGCAGACCAGTGTACGAATAGCCTCCATCCTACGGTGATGATATACCCGGCCAAACACGGTGTCAAGAGTTGTGTGTTGTCGAGGGACATGTACTGTGAGAGGCTTACGAGCCGGGCTCAGAGCTGCTCGCCGCCTCCTGGGCCTTACGATGATGGGGGAGATTGATTACGTTTAATATAATTGGAGGCACTTTTGAACAGCAGACGTCGCGGAGATGGACCTGCACGGTGGCGGCTCACGGTGGCGGGCTGCTGCATGCTGGATATTGCTTGGCGCCGAGGGGAGGCGGCATGTGATTCCATCCCGATGTTGCCTGTCGTCGAGCATGTACAGCGCGCTCCCGCTGCAACACACCGCGAGCGTCTGGACGAGACGTCCACCTCCACATCGGGCCATGGTGCGGCTGGTGGGTTGCTGGATGGAGAAGGCAGAGGCCGTTGACAGGTGCCCAAGCGACCTGCCCGATTCTCTTGGCATCATCATCATGATGCCCGCCACCGGCTCCGCGTCTGTTTGATGTGTGGCCCGTCGCGTGATGTGTTGCCTTGGAGGCTGCCGACGGCGCGACCACCCGCCAACCGACGGATGGACATGGGATTCGCTGTGCCTCAGCTTGATGGATGGCCTTGGGCGAAATGCCATCTCACCGGCTCCGGTCCCAGCTGGGGAGGGGGTGCCGCCGCCGCCGCCGCCGGGCTCGGGGGCCTGTCCCAAAGGGTCCAGGGAACAGGGCGGGAAAGGGAGCCATGTGTATTTGCACCTCGAGCTGCAGCCCAGATCGCGAGCGAGGGAAAGGGGGCAGCGGCGGTGCACGGCAAGCCCGCTCTGCATCTCCCGGGAGGCGCGGCCGCTCGTAGATGTTGGGGCCGCACAGCAGGTTCGGGAAAGGATTGCCAGCCTCCCGTTTCTCCGTTTCTTGGAGCATTCCGCAGCGCTTCTTCCTGCTCGTCTTTGAGACCTGCCACCTCAGCGCGGGTCCCCGGGCAACGACGCAAAACAAGAACGCGCAAGCGGATGGCCCACCACCGCCTTTGCTGCTGCCGCCGCCGCCGTTGGCATTTCGACGGGCTCCCAGAACGGGGGCGTGGGAGCAGCAGCGAGGCGGAACATTGCGGGTGACGGCGCACCCAACGGGGAATGGCACGGGCGTTTCAGAGTCGACCATCGCCGCTCAAAGGGGCCAGATGACGGTGTTGTCAAGACCGGACAAGCTTTGTGGGGTTGGAGAGAGGGCGACAGGGGGAGGGCTTTCGCAGCTGGTTCGTGGGGGGCTCAACAGGCGGGGGGTGTGCAGGCGTGGGACTCAGCTGGAGGAACGCGGGTAGAGATGCCATCGTCCGAGAGGCGATTGAGACGACACCGCCGGGGCAGGGAAGCGGTATCCGTACAGTAGACGCGCCGCCGTGTGTACGGTATCGCACGGCGACGTCGCGCCGGGGGGGCCGCCCGCGGGGAGCGAGATGCGATGGAGATGCGTCCGATGCAGCCTGGCGCGCTGCGCAACGTCGCGCGACGTCGACGAGCAATCAATCGCACGTGAGACCGACTTACACCGGCGACGCTGCCGAGCCTGACCGACCACGACATGCGCCGTGCCACGTCCTCGCGCTCGCACGAGCAAGAGACTGCCTCAGTGGCCCAGGCGGGCACCAGCGCTGCGTCCCCGTGGCCCCGGAGGAGGATATCGGTTTCCGCCGCGGCCTGGAAATGCCTGCTTTGCACGTCTCGGCCTCGCGCTGCGTCGTGCGGCGCCTGCACGACGACGTATGTAGCACGTACGAGCACGTACAAGCACGTCGCCTTGGTCGCCCACCCTGCCATCCCTCACGTCGCCTCCAGGAACGCGCCCAAAAAAGACCAAACCCACAGAGCCGATCCTCCAATTTAGAGGGTCCAACCCCCCCGACCAGGCGCCGAAACGGCCCACGAGCGTGGCAGACAGACGACCGTTGCTATTCCTGGCGGAGGGCCCCCGTCGAGCATCGCCGGGGAATGCCTGGCCACGTCGGCCGCCGTCG
>JALHCA010000269.1:0-24737 GCA_024340505.1 Tolypocladium nubicola
TCGCCGCCTGGCACGCCCCGGCGCCGGCCGCCGCCGACCCGGCCGCCAAGTACAGCGACGGCTGCTGCCCGGCCGACGGCTGCGCCCACGCCTGCCTCCCCGGCCGGTACCGCGGCGAGACGACCACGGCCCGCGCCGACGAGCTCGCCCGCGCGGTCGCCGACTCGGTACGCGAGCAGCAGCAGCAGCAGCAGCAGGGCAGCCAGAGCAGGCGCCCCAGCCCGCACGGCGTGCGCAGCGACGCGCACGACGTGCCGCAGAGTAGGGCCGTCGGCATGGCGCGCGAGGCGCTCAACGCGGCCGGCGGCATCCTGAGCTCCAGCCCTGGACGGGTGTTGGGCGAGCGCGAGCGCAGGAAGAGCGTCAAGTTTGCGCGGACGGACCGGGGGTGATGCGAGAAAAGGGGGGACGGTGTTTTACAGCATGGAGTTTCAGGGGGACCGACCGTCTGGGGTCGTGTACGCTACGGAGTCTGGTGGAATTCTTCGCATCGTTTGCTTTGCTTTCATGTACCGCTACAGCCGTGAATACACTGGCGGCGGCGCGCCGGGTATCTAGGAACCAACCGCTTCTTCGCTGTCCTCGTAATCATGCGCAACCCGTAGACGCTCACCAGCGCAGCCCGTAGACGCTCACCCGGCAATGTTCTCCCTCAGCCCCTTCGTCCGCAGCGTGAACCTCGCCTCCTCCCCAAACGGCAGCCCGACGCCGCTGTCCTCGCCCCAGCCGTCCCCGCCCCCGACCCCGTCCCCAGGCCCGTTGGCGAGCGCGCCGCGCAGCGCCTCGCCGTGGGCGTTGGCGGCCTCGCTGTCCACGCTCCCGCGACGGCTCCCCGCGGCGCTGCTGCTGCTCTCGCCGTCGATGGGCAGCGGCGACGCCATGCGGCCCTTGAGGCGCCCCGCCCAGAGGCCGCGCACGCCGCCCTTTTTGCGCTCGGGCACCTGGTCCGTGCCGGCGCTGCACACGTACAGGAGGTACTTGAGGTTGGGCAGCGAGTGGCGGATGTCGACGACCTTGAGGCCCTGCGAGGCGCAGAGGGCCTCGATGTCCTTGTTGAGGAGGAACCAGCCGTACTCGAAGCGCCACTGGCCGATGGTCGAGCCGCCGCGCGGGAGGTGGAGCGGGAACTCGCGCCGTGGGGGCAGGTTGTCCGGCAGGTGGGAGATGTCGTCGCGCACGGCGGAGCGCGAGCCGTACGAGTACAGGGGGTACGGCAGCGGGTGGGAGAGGTAGAACTGCAGGTTTCGCGTGAGCAGAGTGGCGAGCCCCAGCGCGGCGGAGAGCACGTCCTCGTTGATCGCCCGCGCGGTCGCGGCGTCGTAGGTCGAGTTCGGCAGCGGCAAGCCGCAGATCTGAAAGGAGAGTGGCGGCGCGTTGGGTATCGGCGTGATGGGGAGCATGTCGGACAGCTCCGAGCATATGCGCCGCCGCTGTCCGCGTATCTGCTGCTCCGTCCGCTCCGCCAGCTCCCTCGAGGCCTCGAGCTTTTCGCGGTTGTTTGCAATGTCCTCCTCTGCTATGGCTTGCACCTCCTGGCCCTCGGCGATTGCGGCGCGTCTGCTGCGAAGCGACTCCCGCAGCTCATCCCGTCGTTTCTCGGCCGTTCGGTTCGCTCGCCGTTGTGTTGCGACGTACTTTTCCGCCAGCGTGACCCCCTCCACGGCCGTGTCGGCGGCGCTGGGCGGACATTGCGCGAGTATCGTGTTGATCTCGGACATGATCTTTTGCTGCGTGTCCATGGCGTCCTGTATGGAGCTCTCGAGGTTGGCCAGCTTCATCAAGGCGTTGTACGATGACGTCGCAACCGCCGGGGCCTGCTTCGGCTCGGCCGCCTTGGTGGGAAAGTCGAGCGAGTAGACGCCGTCTTCGAGGTGGAATATCAGCGCATTCGGAGGGAAGCGCCTGTCCATGAGCGTGCCGATGAACTTGAGCTGCCGGAGGTCCACGAGCTCCTCAAGGAGAAAGACCCAGGCGGTCTGTTTGGGCCGCCTCGACCAGATGCGGATGGTCAGGGAACATGATCTGGCCACGAACGCGTCTTCGGTCGCGAGATCAAAGAATTGAAAGTTGAAATTCTGCGTCCAGTTAGAGAATTGGGCCATGAGACGTCAATCGTCAGCAACCACGCACCGCCGACCTCTCACGCACCTCGCTGACGTAGACGGGCGCCGCGTCCCGCCCTACATGCAGCGAGAAGAAGACATCGCCCACGGAGCCGTCCACCAGCGTCTCGAGCTTCTTCTGCCTCGACGTCGGGGTCGCGTGAGCCAGGCTCAGGCTTGTCCGCCGCGGCTGCTGCTTGGGGCGCCGCTTATCTGCCCGCAGGCTGTCCGAGGACCGCGACGCGTGCAGCGGCGGGCCCGCCTCGCTCAGGACGCCAAGCTTGCCGGGGCTGTGGACGAGGGCGGCGTCGTCGGTGGTGCGCAGGTGGGTGGGCGCAAAGGAGAGGCTGCGCAGCGAGAGGCCCTTTAGGTGGCGCAGCTTGCGGTTCTGCGCGAGGAGACGCGGGCGGCGAGGCTCGGCGAGGGAGGACATGTTGCGGGCATGCTCGGATGATGCTGACGATGCGCGTTGGCTCGAGCATATCAGGGGAGCGTTCGAGGGTGAGCGAGTTCGAGGGTGAGCGAGCTCGAGGTCGAGGCCGAGGTTGCGGGGGAAGCCATGCGGTGGCGGGGAGCTATTCCATGGATGCAGAATGGCGATGCTCCTAATATTACTGAAGTTGGCGAGCTCGTATGGAGGAGTGGTGGTCATGGGGGAGCTTTGGAGCTTGGAGTTGTAGTGGATCCGCATACAGCGATATTTGCTATATGCATACGAAGTACGCTTGCAGGAGGCTGCACAATACTCTGCAATCTACTACAGCTCCTGGGTTCTTACGATTCACCATCGTTCAATTATCATTGCGGTCGTGAAAGACGGCAACTTAGTCTATCTCGAATGCTGCAGCTATTCAGAACGCTGCGTCTTCAGAACGCTGCAGCTAGTAGCCAACACCTTAGGACAGTCCTCATGGCTCATGGGCTCTACGGCCTTGCGTTTGGGTTCGCAGTGAGGTTCCTAGGCAGCCTGGGGATGATGTCCCTCAGCTTGATGCTCCCAGAGGGCCGGGACTCCCACCCGTGGCTGCCAGGCGGCGGAGCCACGCTGGTGCCGTCGCCTAGGGGCCACACGACCGTCTTGGTGTCGTCGTCCGGGTCGGTGACGACAATCTCCAGCGGATACTCGTAGTCTGCAATCTCCCCTGCCTCCAAGACAAGGTCTGCGCCGCGGGCGAGGGCGAGGGTGCCTTTCTCCAGCGCGTAGTAGCGCGGCTCGTTTGCAAACTGCCGCATATCTTCCTCGACGTCTGCGTCGGCTTCGAGGTGAAATGGCGCGGCGTCCCACCGGACGAAGACGATATCGGTGTGTGGCACGTAGCGCCGCTCTTCCCGCCTGTGCAAGATGAGCGGGCCGGAGCCAGAGATGATATCGTCCAGGCTGGACCTCTGCTTGAAGAGGTTCACGAGCGGCAGGAAGAGATCGAGTCTCCGGAGCTCGTCTGCCGTCTTCCAGAACCATTCGGGGCACTTGTTCGGCTCCATGGCCTGGTGGGTATCAGCAAGGGGTTCATGCTCTCCGCGTTCTGGGACTCGCCTTTGGCACGGCCTCGGGGTCCTTGAGCTCGCAAAAGATGAACCAGGTGATGTAGTGCTTTGCCTCCTTCTCAAACACGTCGTAGGTGGTGGCGACGACGCGGCGGCCGACGACGTCGAGGTCCGTCTCCTCCTTGGTCTCGCGCGCGGCGCAGCTCAGCAGACCCTCCTTGTCTTCGAGGTGGCCGCCGGGCAGCTGCCATGATCCTGCCCAGGCGTCAGTACTGCGGCTTGGCAGCCCATAGATGCAACTTACCTGCGCCGTGGCTACCGAAGCGCTGGCCGGCGAGGATCTTGCCCTCGCGGTTGAGGACGATGGCCGAGGCGCCGAAGCGAGGGGGCGTGTCTACAGGCGCCTTGGGTGCCATGATTGCCGGTGAATGTGTGTGTGTGGGTGTATGGCCGAGTGCGCGTGAGTGTGCGTGTATGGTATGAGGGTCGCATCATCGGATGCAGTTCTTATAGAAAGGAGAAGCGCTGGGAGATGGCAAAGATTCTGTCAGGTGGCTTATAGTACCTGGTCACTGGTGGGTCGTCTTGGGACACCTGCAGACACTGAGCCTCACACACCAACATCCGTTGTCACCAACGTTCATTAACGACCATTCGTGGGTGGAATTTTGTTGTCACTAACTAATATCACCGTTGTCGCCAACCAATGTTGTCGTCGTCACCAGCCAATATTATCGTTCACCAACCAATGTTGGCGTTGTCACCACATTCATTGTCGAGGCCAACACGAACGCGATCAAAGACGGAGCGCAAGGGATGCTTCCTTGGCGATTCACTGCAATCTGTATGCGGAGCGACTCCGGACGTTGCGAACTATCACAATTCATCATCATATCATCACCATCACCTCACTACCACTACTACCTCTCCCTCGCCTCAGTGATCCATTGCTATCGCAGACGAGCACGTCGCGCCCGCGTCCACCGTCATGACCGTCCCCGTGATCCACCGCGCCTCGCCGCCCGCCAGGAAGCGCACCGGCCCGGCGCAGTCCCAGGCGTTGCCCTCGGTCTGCAGCAGGCTCCGCCGCCGCCGCTCCTCGCGCGTCTTCTCGCTCATGCCGCCGCCTTGCGCGTACATCATGGGCGTGTAGAGCATCCCTGAGCGACAGTCTCTGTCAGTCACAGTACCACGGCGTCGAGGGATAAAGGGACCGCTGGACATACCCGGACACACGCAGTTGACGCGGATGCCCTGCCCCCCGTGGTGCGCCGCCATGGCTCGCGTCATGTTCACCACAGCGCCCTTGCTCGTCGGGTACAGCAGGCTGGGCGTGCCGCCGCGCAGGCCCGCGACGGAGCCCAAGTTGACAATGCTGCCCCTGATGCCGCCGTCGCCCGCGCCGGGCTCGTTCCGCAGCATCGCGGGGATGGCGTGCTTGGCCATGAGCATCATGCTCGTGACGTTGACCTCGAGGCCCCTCGCCCACTCCTCGGCGTCCGTCTCTGTCGCCGTGCCCCGCGCGCCCAGGATGCCGACGTTGTTGATCAGGATGTCCAGCCGGCCGAAGCGGGCCAGCGCCGAGGCCACCACGGCCGCGCAGTCCGCCTCGGCGCTGACGTCGGCGCGGCAGGCCGTCGCCGTGCCGTGGCCCTGCTGCAGGATCATGTCCGCCGTGCGCTCGGCGAGGGCGAGGTCCCGGTATACGCACACGACGGAGGCGCCATCCTCGGCGAGCAGGATGGAGATGGCGCGCCCGTTACCGATGCCGTCGCTGAGGCTGCCCGCCCCGGTGACGATGGCGACCTTGCCGGCGAGGCTCCGGGAGGGACGGGCGGGGATCTCGGCCGCAGACATGGTGACGCGTTGGGCAAGGAGTTGTATGGCACGTAAAAGTAGTTGGGCACGTAAAAGTAGTTGGGCACGTAAAAGTAGTTGGGCACGTAAAAGTAGTTGGGCACGAAAAAGTAGTTGGGAACGTAAAAGTAGTTGGGAACGTAGATGTATAGGCACGTAGAAGAGGTATGGCAGTAGAAGACGTCTTTCCCAAGTCTCCCAGTGCCAGTGTGCAAGAATAACAGCGACCTCGGCTCGACGCCGCGGGAGGGGTTGTGTAACTTTAGGCAACGGCGATTCTCGACCGAATCACATTGCTACGGCAAATCTATTGTACTGCATCATCTTTTACGCACTCCCTTCCACTTGCGCCTGGCGTTAGGTAGTACGTTCGACTTCACGGTGGAAACAGTGATGCTGGTAAAGCGCGTCTCGACACGGCGCACCTCCGGCCACGGCATGCCCCGGCCCCACTCCTCCGCCCCGCCGGGGCCAATGACTCGACCGTCCACATAAAAAATCTGCAAACCCTACTTAGTGAATATTAAGGCACAGGTCTCTAACAATCAAACAAAGGCACTTTGGCCGAGTGGTCTAAGGCGCCGTGTTCAGGTTATCGGTTCTTCGGAACAGATTCTCTATTCGCGGTCTAGTAATAGGCGAGGGTTCGAATCCCTCAGGTGTCATACATTTTTGCTTTTTGATATTCTATTTTGTACTGAATTTTGTGGATTTCTATGTTTCCTTTGTTATTGCATTCATTGTCTTTTTTTGCATCGGTGGCGCGTGTTCATGCTGCCGAGCCACCCGAGCGCAATGGTTCACGACTTGCTCAATGACTCTCGGCGTGGAATTTCTCCTTTTGTACGACGGTCGCGCACGTTGCAAATTCCATCCCGTAGTGTAGTAGGCTGTCTCGAGTTCCCGCAATTCTGTCTCACCTCCAGCACGTCGGTTCCCCAACGATTCAACTGCCGGCCAGGCCTTGACAAATCGCCGTGGCATTGCAACACATCAGTACAGCCTGGTGTATTCAAGCCGAGTCACACGACTTCCATCTGACTGATGGGTCCGTTTTCACGTCCACCGGCAAGTAGCAGGTCGAAGCACTTGTCACCGAGAGGCTGGCACGACTGAAGGGCACGACTGAAGCATTGCGTTTATATCTTCCACCTCCATTTCTCATCGGTGACTTCCAAGCTACAGTACCTTGCGAGATGAACTTGCAACAGAAAAAGCACCAAAGGCAGGATCAAGCTACCGGAGCTGAATACGGCGTGAAGATGTCAGACGCCAGTCAACGCCTGAATCTAGACTCATCACAAATCTCGACACGGCCGATGGCGATCAATAGAGAGGTTCAAGGACCAATATACAGAATGGGAATAGTGAACTGGCCATGTCTTACTTCAGGCGGACGCCGCGACGCCTTGTTGCGTAAACCACCGTGCAAGACGGCGATTGTTACCCATTCGGATACGCATTGTCTGGAGATGTCCTTGTTCGACGGGCCCGTGTTCGACAGCATGGCACCACAAACGGGCTGTCGTGTGCTGGAGATCCCGCGTTGGAGCTTCGGCACATGCCTGCGGAGGGTATATAAGGTCAACTCGATCCCCTTAGCCAACAGTCTGTGCAAAGCGTCGAAGCCGTCGTTTGTTTCACCGAGCAACCTCGTCCACCCACCGCCCTTCCACACGACCTCGAACCTTCGCCGCAATGAAGATTGCAGCCGTCCTCGCCTTGGCCTCCCTCGTCTACGCCGCCGGCCGGGGCGGCAGCGGCCTCGACTTCGGCGCCCTCATCAAGAAGGCCGCCTGCGCGCTTCCGTGCGTGGACCAGGCTGCCTCGAGAGTGCCCTGCAAGGGCAAGAATCTGGTCGAGTCGCTCTGCGGCAGCGTCGACGAGATTCGGAGAAAATCCGAGGCCTGCGTGCACAAGTGCGGCGTCGAGAAGCGCCATGTCGGTACGGGTACCCCCGTTGCCGTGTCTGCCAAGCGCAATGAACGTGTTCGGGCTAACGGCCGGAAGACCTGGTTGCCAAGGGAGCCCATGCAATCTGCAGCAAGCGTGGCCGCGGCAATCTCGCTGGAAGACAGGACGCCATCGCGTGCGCCGACTGCCAGGAGGACTGCAAAGCGCAAGGATGTGTAAGTTCGCTCTTGTGGTTGACGCTGGCATGACATTGACGCGGCCAAACTGCAGGAGGACCAGGATGTCTGCGACTATTGCGTCTTTGTGTGCGACATATTTTGCGAGGGGTGAACAGGTGTATCCAAGTGTCGACCGCTGCCATGGCCGTCACGTTGTCTCCTGGAGCTGTAATCAAGGAAAGGTCCGCAAGTACACGCGCTCGGAACTCGAGCTGCCAATGTCATTGCCAAGAACACAGCGCCTACAGTTGCCGATGGAACGCATCAATTGTAGCGATCAGCGCGGGGAATGGGACGGCCTTGGATTTAAAGTGTTTTGTTTCGACAGACAATTATTAGTCTCAGTAATGCCATTTCCGACCAAAGACGCAAACAGCAGTCTTTCTTCATCATGCCTTCGTCCCCTAAAGTTGATATGACTTCCATCGCCATGCTTCGCCACCGCAAGCCCAACCTGTCCATCCGTCTGTGCTTGCGAACCATGGTCGTAGCTATCCGTACCTCCCAGTGAAGTCATACGCTCTCCGTACCTCCCAATCGATGATATCTTCCCCGTAACTTCCGGCCATAGTTTGTGAGGTGTGCCTCGAGAGCGAGGCGTGCTTGCGATTCGAGATGGTCCGGACCGAGACAGAGACACATGCAGTGCGCGTGGTGTGGCCCAGATATGGTCTGGGTGTGTGCCGTTGCCGCGTCATGTCGCGGTGCCGGTCCCCCCAGCAGGCCCAGTGTGTGCACCCCGAGGGATCGGGACAGATTCGACCAGCCCCTCGGACAAGCAGTCCCTGCGGCAGCCAGATATGGTCTGGGTGTGCGCAAGGGATGCTCATCGCGGGGGGTGGCCTCGGGGGTTTGTGGTGTTGCAGGACAGGCCCCAGAGCAGAAGGGTCCACGCTCCCTCAACACCCAGGCGGCCTGGGATGCGAGAAACGAGAGGGAGGCCTCGTCGCGCGGCCCCCGAAGCCATCATTTGCAATACCGAAGTCCACCCTTGCATCTTCTGAGCATGGAGACCGCCGCCTTCCTGACCGCCGCCTTCCTGCCCCCGGCCGCCGGCGCCCGTTAGCTGCGGCTTCGATCCGCCCATAGCATGTGGCGCAATACGTCAGTCGCCGAGCCCATGTCCTCTCGA
This sequence comes from Tolypocladium nubicola, assembly GCA_024340505.1. Taxonomy (NCBI): domain Eukaryota; kingdom Fungi; phylum Ascomycota; class Sordariomycetes; order Hypocreales; family Ophiocordycipitaceae; genus Tolypocladium; species Tolypocladium nubicola. Next base: position 8,709 of record JALHCA010000269.1, read on the forward strand.
GACGCTGTCTGGGGGGCGGCTCCCCGCCAGCACGGACATGGGGTCTGGTGCTTCTCCCGCCCGCGTGCCATGGCATGAGGCGCCTTGCCGTGGCCATCTGCGACGTCGAACTACCCAAGATGTTGTGGGCTGCCGATGGAGAGTCGACCGCACCACCCGGCGCCCAGGCTAATATCCCACATGCGAGGTCGACGCAGGCCAGCCGGGGCGGTGGTAGTGCAGTTCCCCCCGCAAGCACCGTTGCCTGTCTGTTGTCGTAGGGCGACAAGATAGGCGGATTCGCCGGCGTGCTATGCGGATGTTGTAGGGCGCCTTGTCCTCGTCGTGTCGGTGCTGGGTCTCGAGTCAGTCAGCGCTCTCACAGCAGGGCGGCTGTGGGCAACATACCCATATCGTAGACCAACGCGCGGCAAGGCTCGAGGACCGCCGGCTCGAGGGCGGTTCGGCTTCATCGCAGGCGGTTGACGGCCACGCCCGCCAGCCGCGGCCGCGTGACATGCTGGCAGGTAGACTCCCGCCGGGTAGTATCATCGCATGGATCCAGCCCACCCGCTCACCGGCCTGGCCGGCATGGTCTGGAGTCCAGCCGAGTCGTAGCAGCCCGTCAAGCTGAGGGTTCCATGTTGTGTCCCTGCAGAGGAGAGAGGAAGCGACAGGAGAGAGGGACGAGGAGCAGTTTATATACCCGGCGGCGGCGGCGTGATTCACCGACGGTGGACCTGTCGTCTGAGCCACTGCCGTACAGAGACGGTGCCCGCCTTTGTGAGCGGGGGACAGGAGCTGGACAATGGACGAGCTCGCTTGGGAGTGGACAAGGAGAGTGCTGTGAATCTCCTACCCGTGGCCCGGCTTGTCCAGGGGACAAAGGTGGACGCTGTCCAGCTCAGGCCCATAGTGATTCATCACTGGTCAGTGAAAAGCAAGATGAGATCAAGTATACGCCATTGAAAGCCGTAGTAGATGTGCTGTGAATCTCCTGTGGCTCAGGCTTGTCCAGGGGACAAAGGTGGACGCTGTCAGCTCACGCCCATAAGTGATTCACCCACTGGGAGCAGTGAAAGGCAGGAGAGTTGAAGTGCATGCCATTGAAAGCCCTAGTAACACATCTGAGCGAATCAGAATCTCCAAAAGTAACAATGCATCTCGTTCCAATACTCACAGGCCATTGGGCGATCCCAACAGCCACAGAGCTGAAAGACTCACGCCTAGTCCATGCAAACCCAAGAACAGGCACTCGAACAACATACAAATGTATATAAAGTGGCTGTGCCACGTCCCGAACGCCTTTTAAATGCCCATGCCATGCCCTTTGTCTACAGCTCGTTGCGGTTCACGTTCGGGAACTCGACCTTCCACTGCCGCGGGTTCACGGGCAGGCCGACCCAGAACTGCCACAGACGCACCGTCTCGGTGGAGATGATGTGCCAGCTGCAAAGGGAGGTTAGCACAAAGGATGCTTGCGCGAGGGATGGGTTGGAGGGAGCAGCTTACAAGGTCTTGGGCGCCCGCAGCCATCTGTTGACGACAATCTTGACGGCCGCGCGGAAGCGGTCAATCTCGTGGGCGGTGCGATCGTACAGCGAGTTGCTCCTCGGCTCCCTCAGGCGCAGCGCGATAAACTCCCGCACAGCCTCGTCCACCTCCTCCTCCTCCTCGTCCCGCGGCGTCGACTCGGGTCCCGGCTTCTGCGATGCCGCGTTTCCCGACCCCTCCCGTGCCCTGGCCATCTCCCTGAACTCGCCAATCGCCCGCAGCGACTCGCTCAGGCGAGCATACGTGTTGAACAGCGAGACCAGCTCGGTGCGCTTCAGGACGGGAATCTCCTGGCTGTTGTTGTCGAACTCGAAGAGCACCTTGAGGGCCGCCCCGTAGCCGTTGGTCTGGATCTTGCCCCAGAGGCGGCACTTGTCGCAGCCCACGCAGTCCATCAGCCTGCTGACGTTGCGGAAACGGTTCCGGAAATCCTCCTTAAGGGATGGGCCCTCGCCGTTGACGAACATGAGGCTCTCGTCAAAGATCTGCGGCACGCTGGCCGCCCGCCGCGTCACGTCCAGGACCTTGGCCCGGGTCGCGGCGTCCTCGGACGGGTCGCCGGTGCAGAAGGTGTACTGCGGCCCGCGCAGGTGCGGCCCCAGCTTGGCGACGGCCCGGGTGACGAGCGCGTAGTTGAAGTACAGGTTGCTGATGCGGTCCGAGAAGCCGTGGAGGCGGTTCAGGTAGCAGGACAGGTTGGGCTGCCACTCGCCCGTCGTCTGGTTCATAAAGTCCCAGCACAGGTGGGCGCTGATGCTCGCGTGCATGCCCGACATGACCCGGTAGAAGACGCGCTTCTCGAGGCACTCGTCCTCGGCTTCGTAGCCGGTGCTCGCGACAAAGGGCACATTGGGGTGCTCCAGGCGCTGCGCCTGGAGCTGGGCGTGGCGGCCAGCGGCGTCCATGACGTGTTTGAAGTCCTGGGCGGCCGGGCCGGGCGGCCACAGCGACACGCCGAGGTTGGCCGAGTGCGGGAACGAGCTCTTCTGGAAGCAGTTCTCGCGGTAGATGGCGTCCCAGACCTGCTTGGAGCCCTCGCCGCCGTAGCCGGTGAAGCGCTCGGGGTTGCGCAGGAGGCTGACGTAGTCGCCCTTGGAGGTGGCGCTCTCGTCCTCGGGGACGCAGTAGTCGCGCTCGTCGCACTCATCGTCGTACTCGACGACGCAGCTCTCGCCGACCCCCTCGCCCAGCTCGCCCTGCAGCGGGCGGTCGGGGTGCTGCCTCTGCTCGCTCTTGCCGGGGTGCTTGGCCAAGGGGCCCTCGAGCTTGCTCAGCTGGCTGGCGCGCCACACCTCGGGCACGTCCTCCTCGTTGTCGAGCGTCTCCACGGCGCATCCTATGTTGCCGCAGATGCCGTTCTCGTCGTCCCAAAAGGGGCACTGCTTGTGGAAGAGGTTGAGGCGGTAGTGGGAGAAGAAGTCGGTGGACCGGACGAGGTTGTCGAGCGAGGGCTTGACGTTGCCGTTGAGCTTCTCGAGCGTCGCGTACGAGGCGCAGGCATCGTCGACGATGGACTTGGGCGAGATCTAGGGAGGATTGCGGCATCAGTACGGCACCGGTGCGGGATTCGGGGGGCGAGGCGGCTTACCGCGCAGTCGCTCTCGGGTGCAGACGCGCAGGCCGTGGGCGATGCCCAGAGGGCAAAGACGGAGAGGTAGAATAACCGACTGGCCGACTTCATCGTGGCGGTCGATCAAGGCCGCTGCAGTCGATTTCCGAAGCGGCGAAACGGCGCCGTTGGTAGCACAGCGGCGCAACGGCGGAGCCGACGGACCGCTCAGGCACCGTTGAACAAGAGCCAATGCCGCAGTGGCAGTAGTATACAGCAGTCGCAGGGACGAATCCTGGAGCAGCAAATCCAAGGAACACTCGAGGCGCGTGGTGTGCAGAGAGAAGATGCCACGCTGGCGATGCTGATCAATCAAGAGACGGGAGCGATTGCTGGCCCGGGCTTTTTGTGATGTTACAGCGTTGATACCACGTATGTATGACGGACGGCGGAATTGACGGAACCCGCAGCTAGAAGAAGAAAGTCGATGGAAGCCGTTGGAGGTTGGAGGGGCGCTAAGCTGCTAACTTCTGAAATGTGGCCACAGTGCCAGGAGTCTCCCATCGGCGCATCTCAAGACCCTTCAGCGCTGCCCCTGACCCAGCATCAGCCCACTCCCAGCAGCGATGCCACCAACACCTGCCGATCTGGGCCCTGGCTGGCGGCGTTCGAGACACGGCGCCCGTTGGTCTGGGCTGCGTCGACTCATGCGCGGCCCTGAAATTTCGAAACCCTACGTGCCAGTGCCGCGGTGGTTCCGACAACTAAGCCGTGGCGTTGCCGTGGCGTGAGGAAAGCCAGCCGGTGACGCCACCCGCGTGGCTTCATCGGAGAAGCCGTTGCACCACATTCTCGAGCGGCATTTCACGTATCACTTGCGAGGCACCCGATTGAGCACCTGTCGAAGCATCCCGTGCCTGGTGCGAGATCAACGCCCCGGCTGCTGCCTCGGGTACTCAGATTGTCCTCGATTCCATCTACCAAGGCTAACCCAACGCCTACATGCTCTCCTCGGCGGGCCGCCCGCCGGGACCGTCGACACACCGCGGAGCTCGAGCGCCCTCGCGAGAGCCTCGTCGCCCGTTGCCCGAGGATCCAAACAGAAAACACCCATCTAGCCCCGCGCCAACGCGTCGACGGCGACGCCTAGCCAGACCCAAGCGTCGCGTCCACCCAGCCGGCGACAGACGCGACGGGTGGCGAGAGCAGCGCGTCCGTCGGCCGTGTTGCTAGCGATATTCCCATCGAACTGACCCCAAGATTATCGTATGTGAAGACCGTAATATCGTGAGAGGGCGTAAAAACAAGACGCGTTACATGCAGCGTGCACCGATGCGCAGACTCGGGACTATCGTACACGGGCCTTTGGTCTTTTGACCCGGGAGCTTCGCGTCTCACTGCGGCGCCTGGAAGTTAAGCGGACGCCTGTCGCCGGGGTCAGCAAGCGCTCGGCGCGGAATGTGGACGGCGAAAGGGGCGGCACGTACTTGAAGAGGAGGATGTGCGGCTCGGGCTCGTGCACTTCGTAATGCTCCCAGCCGAGACTCTGGCAACCAGTCAGCCTCGGGTTCCATTTGACTATCGGGCCGGTTTTCCGAGGGCCACGCCACGCACCTGGGTGATTCCGATGGCCCGCCACTCGTCCTCCCACAGCAGCTTCAGGGTGCCCTTGGACGTGTCGTGGTAGTCCTTGGGAATGGCCTTGAGCATGGCTTTGGGCAGCTGCACGTGTCGGTACTCGTATTCGCTGTCCGAGTATCTGGCGGGTGTCAGCAGGCGGCCCCCGTTCGCCGTCCGTCGGTCCATCTCACCGGGAAGAGTAGTGGATTGAATCAATGTACTCCTCGAGACGCGCCCGCTCCGCGTCCGAGAGCGGCCGAGGGGCCTTGTTCCGGCGGGTGGCGTCGATATCCATCCTGTCCGCGTCGTCGGTTCGCGATGTCGTCCGAGCCAGCTGCCTGTCTGTCGAGACGAGGTGCCTGGGGGGATCTCGCGCGCGCAAGAGGGCCGGTGCGAGAGGGCGCGGTGGGCGTTGACTTGGACCCGGCAGTGCGTGCGGCGGGCTGTATGTACGCACGATGCTCGTCGAAGTCACGGTCTGGTCTCGAGGCGACAACCGTCAACAGCCGCGGCGCGGGGTCCGTCGAGCTTCACCAATCGATCGCGTGCAGTTCCGTTCCGGCGAGGGCCTGCGGGGCAAAGGGTAGCGGGCGGCCAAGGACGCAGCGGCTGCGCGCAAAAGAAGCGAAGAGAAGTGAAGTGAAGAGCAGGGGAGACGAGGATCGCAGGATGCTTGGGAGAGGGAAGGGAAAGGGTTTGGCGGGGAGGAGAAATAGGCGGGCGGGGAATGGGAGGATGGGACTGCTGGTGGGACGGCGAGGTTGAAAGTAAACAAAGTGCCTGCAGCGCTACACACGCCGCACGACTGCCGCAAAAAACGCCCCCAGCGGCTCGCTCCAGGGCACTGGGAGGAGGGCCTGGGGCCCACCTGCGGGCGGTCGTTGAGCGCCGTTGTCGCATCCAGCAGGGCCTACCGTCCGTCAACATCACGGCTGTTGGATGAAAAGGCAGCACGGCTTGATGCGGTATGTAGTAGGCCTACGTATGCCATGCTTTATACATAGAATACCATGCAAAAGCACCCTTATGGGGGATGGCGGTCGTGCTGATATGCAGTAGTTCGACTTCTTGGTTGCAGACCCGCACGTGGCACCGGCAACCACATTTGCAGATCCGGAGCACTGTGCATGACAATCTCATCTGGACCTGAGCAGACGCATTGCCATTACATCATCGGCCGTAAGCGGCCGTCGATGCTACCAACTGACATCGCGAGAGGCATCCAACAGGCGAAGCGCACCAGAACCGGGTCATGATACATGAGGCGCCCTGCTCAGCGAAACGTGGCTCACCACATTGCCGATCTTGGCCTTGACGCCCGACACGTCAATCTCCCACGCCCGCACGCCCCGGAACCGCGCGCGCTCAAACAGCTCGAGCGCTTCGTCGCCCGGCCGCCCAAAGGTCCACCCGATGGAGACGTGGAACGCCGCGCCGACCGCCTCGCCACGGCTCCCCTGGTACAGCGCCGGCTGGCCGAACCGCGCCGCGACGGCGTTGCACCGCGTCAGCAGCGCCACGAGCTCGGCGTTGGCCGGCGCGGCCGCGTCGTCCCGCGTGCCGCCCGTCGCGACGCGGAGGATGAGGAACGTGCGGTCCGAGTCGGGCGAGCGGTACCAGGCCAGCCCGCTGGGGCGCACGGCAAAGGCGTCGGTGCCGCCGTTGCGGATCGCGTGCCTGAGCTTCTCGAGGAAGGCGTCCTTGTCAGCCGTCGGGAGGCTCAGCGGCCGGGACAGGCTGATGTGGAGCGGCAGCTGCGCGCCCAGGTCGCTGGTCAGGAAGTTGTGCAGCTTGATGTCGCCGCCGAGTTGTGCCTCGACGAGGCCGACGAGCTCGCCCAGCGTGTCGTGCTGCGCCGTGGTCGGATGCCCTTCGCGCGGTCAGCACCGGAACGGGAACGGCACGCAGAGACACATACACTCGACGTAGAGATGCGAGGGCCAGTTCCCCGGGACATGGGGGTTCTGCCTCTTGCGGCCCTGGTGCAGCCTGGGGTCGTCGACGACGCTGTGCCGCACCGTCGACGCATACAGGTCGTGAAAGGCCGATGGCAGCGGTGGCATCGCCGACCCGGCAGCGCCGTTGACCGCCTTTGCGGACTTGCAGCCGGGATTGGCGCTGTCGTCCTTGCGGCGTTTGGCTGGTGGCTGCCGGGGCTCGTCGTCTGCGTCGGACCCGGCAGCGGACGAGGACGAGTAGTCGACGAGAGCCATCGACGTTGAGCCCTGCGCCTGCGATCACTGAAATAACGGCATGCTCATGGCGGGCGGCTCAGCATGCAAGATCGGCGCCGGCGATGAGACGCCCGGCCAGGTCAGCAAGAGAACGGAGGCACCGTGATGTGGTGAGGATGTGAGGTGGTGGTGACAAGGCGCCACAGCCTCCAGGCGTTGCCCCACGGTGGACCTGTCAGCTGACGTGCACTGTGCAACTCTACCAACAGAAAATGGCAGTGGGCGCGACCGCGGGTGAGCCGCGCGTGAGCCTTGCTGGTGTGTGTCGCGTTGGGTGAGCAGGTTGACAGCGTCGCCCAGGTACCATGCACGTGACTGGTCCTAAACCCCCCGAAGCTGATCGCTGCACCTCACCACATCAAAGCATGACCGAAAACCAACACGTACGCGTCCAGTCTCGGTGTGGAGCGTGCGGCTTCCGCTTTGAGCCCGGTGATCATTTTTATGCATGTGAGAATGCTACCTGCTTCTTCAGAGTTGACAGAATTATGTGTGACGTCGTCGCTACAGTTGTCAAGACACAGCCCTGCATTGGGAAAATCCGAATATCCCGACTCTGGGTATTGCGACAATAATCATAATTATCCATGGATGTTCTGCCGCCTACCTGGTTGCGAATACTGCCGTTCGTCTCCAGACACCGGCCTAATTACCGCTAGGAGGGACTCCCGATCACGGACTGATTACCGGGCAATATAAACTACGTGGCTAGAAATATATTTAGGGTATAAAGAATAAGACGCCCTCTATCTAAGGTAGATCTAGGAGCATGCCTCTTATAGAGGAAATCCTAGGGAATGCCCGGTGTATCCTCGGTGCCTTCCTAGGGATTCCCTAGGGAAATCTTCCCCCCAGACATCCAACGCATGTCTCATCTCACCGGGCCACCTTGAAAGTTAGATACGGGCAACCCGATCCCTGTCACGGACATTCTCCCCTGCCCGCGATGAGAAAGTCTAGCCTGACCGTCCACGCCTCTTCTTCACGCCCTCTATCACCAACTTCCTACTCACTGCCCGGTGGGACATGCATAAAAATGCGATACGTCAATGTTACCACAGGGGGTCGTAGGCCCTGCTACCGAGACGTCCCACTTGGTATGTCGACGTTGTGATGTGACCTAGCTCGTCCGCTAACCGGTGAGCCGCTGTCGGTAGGGTGAGTAGCAATAGTGAGCAAGCGATGGACGGCCAATCCGGGCGGTGCCAGGATGGCGCACTGAAACGGCTTGTCGTGCTTGCCACCCTCAAAATCACTCGAAGTCAAGGCGCCTTGTTACTGCCAAGTACGAAAGACGCTTAGCAACTGGTATGTAGTGGCCAGCTGGACCAGACTGGTAGCAGCAAAACAGCAATTAAATAGCATGAATAGGGAGAAGAGGGAAGCTCTGCCGGTGCGCAATGGCGACCGGGTGTTATCACTGATGCTTTAAGGAAAGTTGCTATTCATCGGAAACTCTCTCGGGCCGGGCGCAGACATGGACACGGAATTCTGTTGAGCCAAGGCCTATTTGAAGCGATGGTGAAAATGTTCCACCAAGTGAAAGTTCGTCCCGTGCCTGGGGTGTTGGCTCAAGAAATGCAAAGGCTGGTGGAGTTTTCTGTCCACGTCTCGATGTTGACTCCGCCTACATCGTATGCTCGAGCCAGTTCTAGTATATACTCGTACTCGCTGTATGGTGGAATATCAGTACATAAACATAGCAGTAGTATTGCTTGCAGACCCACCGTTCGAGGTAATATTGTCGCTCGAAAGCCTCGAGGACGCGGACAGTTTGCAACAACGCGGACAGTTTGCAACAAGTTTCAAGGCGACGAGTTTATACTCCCCGGCCTTCAACCGCTCGTAGTGCGCCACGCACCCGCCACAGGCAGAGGCATTCTATTCAACTAGCATAATAGCATACAGTTGGGGCCTGGCATGTGTGACTCGGGGAGGCTGCGTTTAATAGCAGCCACGGCTAGCTAGAGGGCCTCTTCGGTGTATTCATATACCCAGGTATTGGGAATCGAGTGGCTAGCTTAATTGAGCAGAAAGGGCTTCATTGCGCGAGAAAACGCGGTCTTGTGTCGTGTTGATCTTAGTCTTGGTGTTGAACAGCCGGCCGAAAATGGGGATGGCCGAAAGTGGGCTTCGACTTACCTCGTACGTAGTCCGTCGTCGTCTATCAAAGCGCCGTCCACTCTGCTCCGTAGTGCAACGCCAGACCGACATGGACAGCCGCAGGCCCGACGGCGGCCGGCGCGCGCCCCTGCTCAAGACGTGCCAGACCTGTTTCCGGGCCAAGATCCGATGCGACAGGACGCAAGCCTCGGGCGCGTGCGATCGGTGCCTGCGACTCGACAAGACGTGCGTCTTTCCTCCGTCCCGGCGGCGCCACGAGCCGCGCCGTGGGTAAGCGCTTGCTCCGTCATGGGCTCGCATGAAGCACTGGCCGCAGCTGACGCGTCTCGCCGATTTCAGGCTGCCAGCTGTACCGAGAGGTGCTGGAGAGGTCCCGGGAGAGCTTGAGGCTTCTGGGGCTGCGAGTGCATTGGACCAGAGCGTATCTCGAGCTGTGGAGGACGCGGAAGGGCGCACAGCTCTCGAGGCTCACACGAGTGACGAATTGGACCAAGATATGCCTTGTGATCCATTCAAGAGAGGCCTCTTGTCTCTAGAGGATGCCTCCAGCCTGCTGGACATTTTCCGCACTAAGCTGGTCCCTCACTTTCCCTTTGTCGTCGTTGCGCCGAGCACGCCCCTCGAGCAACTCCACCAACACAGACCCGCGCTGTGCCTGGCGCTTCTCGCCGCGGCGTCCTTTGGCAATCTCCGTGCCCAACGGTCGCTGGGCGCTCTGTTCAACGAGCTCGTCGGCGAGCGGATGGCGAGGCGGACGGCCAAAGACCGCTTCGCGACGCTCGACATGCTCCAGGCGCTGCTCGTGCACGTTTCCTGGTACGGCGCCTCGGACGCGTGCGGCTCCGCGCTGGCTGCTGACGCTTCCACAGGGCGCACTACCAGCCGCGGCCGCGCAGATACTCGCAGCACCTGCTCCTCGCTGTTAGCATCGTCACAGACCTGCGGCTGGACCGGCCGAAGAATCCGCTGTTCTGGAGCGTCGACGTGAAAAGGGACGAGGGCGACCCGGGCTGGAGTCCGGATTGGACGCGGGCCGTAGCGGGGACCTACTATCTGGCGTCAAGGTCGTGGCTCTCGCTGGCGTGCTGCGTCCCTGCTGACTATTGCGCAGTTCATCCTTTCTGTTGCAGAAGCCTCGTCACTTCCGCTTCGCGCCGTATATTCTCGAGGCCTGCAAAAGTTTGGCTCTCGAGTCGGACGTGGCGACCGATTGGTACCTGCCGCTCATCGTAGAAGCCCAGAGGATAATCGAGAGCATCGACGAGCTCGTGGCCGGAGCGCCCCCCCCGGGGGCATTCGAGTACAGTCTGGCGACTTTGGGCGACGAGTACCGGCGCCTCAAGGGGGAGGTGTCCTTGTCGCTGAGCAGGAGCCGTGAGTTGACGTATACACACAACTGAACCCGGCTGACCATTTCCCCGTAGCATCGGTATTTCTTCAGTTGAACATGATCAAACTGCTGTTGCTCCAGAAATCGCCCAGCGACACGCCGTTTGGGCTGGACGAAATGACCAACGGCGAGGGCGTCTACAACGAGGTGCTGCGGCTGGAGTGGCTTTCGGAGAGGGCGTTTGCCGTGTCGCCCCTCATCAACATCATTATCACGCTGCCGCCGGGCGGGGAGGTCGGCATGTCCAACATCGAGTGGATCACCGTGTACTGCGCCTTCTCGCTGGCCGCCCGGCTCGACGTCCTGGCGGCGCACCCGAGCATGCGCCAGTCCACGCAGCAAACACGGGGGATGCTGGACATGCCGCACGCCCTGCGGCAGGTCGTCCTCCGCCTGGAGTCTGCCTCGGGCCAGGACGTGGACGCGACGGGCGATCGGGATGCGTTCTTCCAGCTGGCGCAGAAGGCGAGACGTCTGGAGGAGTGGTACCTGGCGCAGATAGAGAGCTGTGACTCTGGATCGGCCTCCCCTGGGCCCTCTGGCATTGGCATTCCGGACTTCTCTTGCAGCGGTGCAGCGCCGAGATCCAAGAGTCGGGACCACCAGCCACGCACCCGCGCCAGGACGAACCGGCCAGAGGCACCGCCCATCTCCGAGCTGTTTGCCGAGTATGGCTGCGACCTGGGGCTGGGGAACTTTTCGTACGCGGAGCCATTCGACTTTCTCGAGATGAACGCCGGCTGACGCGCGCTGCTAATTTGGGATGCGGACACGGAGAGGGGCTGACCGGACGTGGACACGGGGTGGAGACCTGGTTCGGCGCCGCGGCCAATGGCGCTGACACGGACACGGACACGGACACGGACCTCACGGTGACAACGGAGTCGGAGTACAGGGCCGGAGACTTCAGGCGCACGCAGCTTGCTTCGCCACATAATGATGAACTGCTGAACTTTACAATCATATAAAGTCAACGAGATCTCTCTGCCTCATGCCTCTTTCCGTCAGTCTCACCAGATCTCGGTCCTACAACCATCAACATGTCGCCAACGCTGCTCAGAGTCTTGTCCGTTTGGGCGCAAACCTCTGCTATCCTCGCCCTTGCTGCCCTTCCCGCACACGCGGCCGAGGCGAACCCAGCATACTCCCCATGCCCCCTGATCGGAGCGTACTACCCCTCGCCGGTGATAACCAAAGAGGTCGCGTCCAACCTGTCCGGCACCTTCACCAGCTACTTTGACAAACTAATCCGCGACGGTGGCAGCGCCGACTTTGGGCCCATCGCGCCAAACACGACGTCCTTTGCCGTCGCGTTCTTCTCGGGCTCGGGCGCGGCATCCGGGGACCCCACGTTCTTCGAGTACTACCACACGGCTCCGCGCGCGTCGGCTCTGAACAAGACGCGCGTCGGCGCGGACACGAGGTTTCCCGTCGGCGACGTGACGATGGTGTTTACGGTCTACGCGTGGCTGGTGCGCGTGGGCGAGCAGTGGGACGCGCCCATCACCGAGTTCCTGCCGGAGCTGCACGGCACGGTGGACAGTGTTCCCTGGGGGGACGTCACGATTGGGGCGTTGGCGGGACACATGTCCGGTCTCGCACGAGAATGTGCGGTTCCCTGCCCGTGTCGTGCTCGAGGCAAGCTGACGTGTCCCAGCTCATGCTTGTTCCATTGCCGCGCCGTGCTCCCGGTCCGGTCCGTCTCCCAAAGGATCGAAGCACTGGTTCCTTGCTGACAGACTGTCTACAGCATTTCTGAGCAAGATTTCCAAGGCAGCGCCGGTGTTCCTGCCCGACACCACGCCCACCATCTCTTACACGGCGTTTCAGCTGCTCGCCTTGGCGATGGAGAGGGCCGGAGGCGCGGCAGGGGGCAAGGCTGCCAGCTTTGCAGATGCCCTCCGGGAATCCGTGCTGGCGCCCTTGAACATGACGCAAAGCGCCTTATTAAGTCACAACACCGCGAGCATCTTCCGCGGCTGCGGACTCAACACATCGCAGCACGGCGAGCCAGCGTAAGCACCCCTGATCCGGAATCGAGACGTCTGCTCATACACCCCCCAGTGCGCTGTCCCTCGTCTCAACAACCCGAGACCTCGCGCGCGCCGGCCACGCGATGCTCTCCTCCAGACTCATCTCACCGGTCGCGACCCGCCGCTGGCTGCACCCCCACGCCGACACGTCCAACCTGCGCAACGGCGTCGGGCGCCCGTGGGAGGTGTACCGCGCAGGGGCCTCCGCGATCGCGCCCGTCATCGACGTCGCGACGAAGAGCGGCGCGCTCGGGCGCTACGCGAGCTACTTTGGCCTCGCGCCGGGCTTCGACGTCGGCTTCGCGGTCCTCGCGCACGACGAGGCCGCGTCGGAGCGCGGGCTCGACCTCAACGTGTACGTCGACGTGGTGAGCGGCGCGCTGGGCGCGCTGCAGCGCCTCGCCGCGCAGCAGACGGCCGCGCGGTTCGCCGGCCGGTACGTGGGCGGGGACGGCAGCGCGCTCACGCTCGGCGCGCCAAAGGACGGGCCGGGCCTCGAGGTCCTCGCCCTCGCGGTCGGCGGCGTCGACGTCCGGGCGCAGACGGCGCGCGCGATGGGCATCACGGCGCGCGACCTCGACTACAGGCTGTACCCGACAAACGTCCGCGACGGCGGCCGGCACCAGTTCGTCGCCGTGCTGCAGGACAGGGCGGCGCCGGTGGACATGGGCACGCCGACGTGCATCACCTGGCAGGCCGTCGGGGCGGTCGAGGCGCCGCTGCGGTTCGTGTTTGCGCTGGACGCGGGGGGCGCTGCGACGGCGGTGAGGCTGGCGCAGGGGGATGCCTTGTCCAGACGGGTCGAGTGAGATGGCTGCACCGAACCATCCCGTCACCACTACCGCATCGCCATGATGCGCAACTACGTATTGCAGCGTAGACGAGATAAGAAACACGCACTAATTCAGTCATGCCGCTGTCAGTGCCACCGCGGTGGACCCGGCCGCCCGCCCAGGCCGCGAGGCGTCTGCCTCGTCCGCATAAACCTCACCTGACCTCCGGCCCACCCGCGAGCAATGACTCGGCCAGCTGGGCAATCACCACGGCGCGCTGCATATCGCGCGCCCACTCGGCCAAGGGTCCTGGGCGGCGCGCCGGCCGCTGCTGTGTGGGAGGTGCCGGCGGCGGCGTCGCAACGGCGGACGCCGTGGGAGGCGACGGGACGTTTAAAGGGCTGAACCTCCCGCCGGGTGCGGCTTGCGTCGTGCAACCTGCAATCGCGCGAGACGCAGCGTTCGTTTGTCTCGCATTCATCCGTCCCTCGTTACGCGCATATCCGCGACTCGCGCCCGAGACAGATACGCCGCCATGAGAATCAAGACCGCCAGCGACGACGCCGGCGACCAGGCCTGGGTGAGTCTCGACCCTGCAATCCCACCTGCACCGTCCCATCTCGCCCCGTGTCGTCCCAGCACCGCAGATCAAACCGTCCGATCGCACCAACAAGGGTCCAACGTGCGTACGTCACGGCTGCCGCGGAGTGGGCCGCCGACACGTTCTGGGCGCCCAGCGCCACAGCCCCGATCATGACGGCCTCGTCGCGCTCTTCTGGTGACGCCGCTTGGCGAGCAGCGCTGACACGTCGCAGGCGCGGCGCTACGTCCTCGACCCGCTGACGGCGCCGCATTCGAGCCTGGAGACGGGCCCGGGCGCGGCGCTGCGCAACTCGGCTGCGGAGGAGGAGGAGGAGAAGGAGGAGAAGGACGCGTATTCGTACAGACACGGCCATCTCACGCCGCCGTCCTCGGCAAGTCCCACCCGCGCCCGCTTCCACCTGCACCCTTCCAACCCGTTCGCCGCGGGTGCTACGTCATCTCCCCATCAGCCGTTGCTGCGGCTCGACACGCACGACGAGGAGAGCTTCGTCACGCCCCCGGGCTCGCCGCAGACGCTGCCCTCGATTCCCATTGCACGGCAGCAGCAGCAGCAAAGTCGACAGCAGCAGCAGCATCAGCATCAGCAGCATCAGCAGCAGCATCAGCAGCACCGTCGCTACCCCAGCGTGCCCCTCGCCGGTGCTCCGTCCTGGGCTGACGGCTATCCGGACCATCCGCGGCATCCTCGCACGCGTAGCAACACCACCAACACCCGTCGCCAGCCCTCCCTCCCCCAGCGCTTCCCCGGCGACATGTCCCACCGCCCCCTCGACATGCTCAGGGCCGACGCCCGCGCCGCCGACCGCCCGCCCGCGCGCCACCGCAAGCGCCTCTCCGACACGGACACCATCGACGCCCTCGACACCATCGGCGGCGCCTACCACCACGGCGGGCCCTTCGACGCCACCCTCGCCAGCCGCAACCTCGACGAGCGGTACTCGCCCGTCGCCGCCGTCCGCCGCTCCAACCTCGAGGCCCTGCGCGCCACGCCGCGCGAGAACATCGCCGACTCGCTGCAGCGCCACGTCCCGCTGCAGGGCACCGCCTCCGTCCCCGCCGGCGAGCGCGACCTCGGCGGCACCGTCATGCGCTACGCCGAGGGTGCCGACCTCATGCGCGAGCCGGATGCCGCCGGCGGCGCCTACAAGCGCTGGCCGGGTGTGGTGCGTCCCCCGTCCCGTCTCGACTCGTGAGCCGTCCATGCTGACCCAGACCCTGCAGACCTACCACCCCGACGACCTCAAGGGCAAGGGCGAGCCCTCCTTCACCGTCGAGCGCGCCCTCAAGGCCGCCAAGCACCGCGCCCACGCCAGCGAGTCGGCCGCCGACGCCTACGAGATGCAGCCCGCCCGCGACGCCGCCAAGCTCGCCCCCGCCGTGCGCCAGCGCAGCGCCAGCAACGCCGCCGAGGCGTCCTCGACCGGCGCCGCGTACGGGGCCGCCCCCGCCGCCGACCTGCAGCGCAGCCACTCGACGGGCCGCAAGATCAGCGAGGGGCTCAAGCGCCGCTTCGGCAGCCTGCGCCGGAAAAAGGCGCCCGTCGAGGACTGAGCTGATGCCGCTCATTATGTCTGTTGCCGCTGTCACCATGTCTGTTGTCTTGTGTTCTGCGATCCCACCATCATTATCTTCGGGAGTTTGGCGTTGGGTATGGGCTACGAAAGAGCATGGATAGTTGGAACACTGTAGTCATGCCCGGAACGGATCCGGCTGAACTGTATGGATAGACACGGGTATGTACAAGGATAGTGGGAATCGCCTCACCACCTCATTGAACCTATTCGATACGTGACACCCTCTACGGACTAGACTTCTAGACTGCCCTGTCCTCTCCATGTCCAGCCTAAAAGTACGCCAGGCCGTTCCACCCCAGCACCGCCTCCAGATCCCCCCTCAGGTCCGCCACCGCCTCGTACCCGCCCTTGCTCGCGACCTCGCTCCTCTTGGCCGCCCCCAGCTCGCTCCAGCGCGCCAGCACCGCGCCGTCGACGACGGCCCGGCCCGAGCTCGCCGCCGTCTCGACCCCGACGCCGACCCTGGCGTGCGCGTCGGGCTGCCGGTGCGCGCGCGCGTGCAGCCCGTACCGTGGACCATGCCGCCACGTCCGCCACGCGCCTGTCGCTCCGCCGCCATGGTGACAAAGGAGTCTACCTTGCGCATCAAGTTCCCC
>JALHCA010000270.1:0-39982 GCA_024340505.1 Tolypocladium nubicola
GGCGGCGGGCGGCGGGCAGGCCGACGCCGCCGCTGCCGCTGCCGCGCCGCCGCCGAGCTGGCTGGCGTCGACGCCGTCGTCGGTGCAAACTGTAAAGGTCATCAAGTCGCCGTTGACCCCCTTCCCGCCGTGGGAGGACGGCTCGAACGATGGGGATGGCGGATCCGAGACTGAACCGACGCAGGAACTCGACCGGGCGGACGTTGGCATGCCGCGTATCGCGTTCGTCCAGCGCCGATGGGCGCTCAACACTGCCTTCCACGGCGTGGTCCTTGTCGGGCAGATCACCGTCACGCTCGCCGTGGCCAGCGTGTTCGTTGCCGTTACCGTGTGGAAGAAGGAAGCCACCCAGCCTCGATTCTGGGACGTGTAAGAACACCTGCCCCTGACACGGTCGCTCTGCCTGCTATGTGGACGATGCTGACGCTCGCAGGCTTTGGAAGTACGCCCAGCCCGCCCTCGGTCTCATCCTCGCCATGTGCGTCGGCACGCTCCTCACCCACGAGACCCGCGTCCTCTCGACCGTCGCACTGCTCTACCTCCAGGCCCTGATCCTGACCGTGACCACCGCTGCCTCGCTGGCCGCGTGGATCTGGCTCTTGACCCAGGACACCAGCCAGCTGGCCAAGGGCGTCGTTGTCGGCTGCATGACCATGATGATGGGCACCGCCATGTTTGCCTTCTTCCGCACCGCGCTGGTGTGGTGGATGGTTGAGGACCGCGGCGAGCTCGGCGGCAGCGGAGACTCGGTCGCGAGCGAGTTCCCGGAATATGGCACCTTTGAGGAATAGTGCTTGGCGACTGCGCTTACTGTGTGTTCGGATACTATCACTGGTGGGCGGTTGAATGTGCCTTCGATTTGCTTGTTTTACTCGAGGGATTGCTTGATGATGTTGCAAGAGGGGCAAGAGCTCGAGACTTTGAGTCTATAGAAACTGAATTCACTGGCACGAGCCACGAACACAGCACAATAGCAGTTGAATGTTCTCTCGCGAAAGTGTTTAGGAGTTTCTTACAGCTGGACTACTTAATAAAGGCATAATCACGGCGAACCCACGGCTTCTGTCACAACAGCCTAGTCTAGCTTTTGCTTCGACCAGGCGTCGACATCGGTGCTGCACATCACAACGACGCCCTTCTCCGTGAGCCTCGCCCCCCCGGCAAACCTGAAGAACTCGGCCAAGAAGTTGGCAGCCTGGGTCCTGGGATCGTCCACCATCTGCCGGAACCGAGGGTGCGCCTTCGCGAAGTGCGGGTTGGCGGCACCGAAGACCTCGCGCCAGACGCTGCGCTGGTCGAGGTCCTTGGCGGGCCCGGCCTTGCCGCGCTTGACCATGTGCGAGTGCACCTGGTACGCGTGCTTCATGAGGTTCTCGACGGGGAACCGCGTGCCCTGCTCGGCCTGTTGCCGCTCGTAGTCCGGGCAAACCTTGGTGCAGAGCATCGAGGCGTCCCAGGTGCGCTTGCCCAGCCAGCAGACGAGGTGGTCGAGGTACTCGTCCGTGACGCTGTAGGACTCGCCCACGGGTGTGTGATTGGGCATGGTGGTGGTACAGGTAATGATATGGGATTGTTACGAGGCGGCTTGTGGTGTTGTGGAGGGAGCTTTCGGCGAGATTCGCGATATGTATAGAAATGCCGCGGTGATTCATTGATGTAAACTGACTCTTGAACAGCAGCCGTTCAGTGAAGCACTGACCAAAGCGTCCGATATCTATGATTCAAGAAGCAGAGTTCTGTGAATCGAGAATGGTTTGCTTCATAAGCGGCCCAATTAACTGGCATGCTGCAAGGCGAGGCATGAGCGAGGGCGTCACGTTCTGATGAACTCCTAAGAAACGCGACATACACGTGTATACGCAGAATCACGGAGTATGGGTGCTCTCGGAGAACACGTCGGCAATGCTCCTCTCCCAGTTCGCCACCTTGGCTAGGCGCCGCATGACATCCGCCATGCCGTCGCAGTGCCGCTCCGCCTCATCCACGTTCATCTGCGCCGTGTCCCCAGATACGATGAAGAAGATGTTGTCCCTGCTGATGGAGAACATGTTCCAGCAAAGTCCGCTGCACTCGAGTCAGTTTCAATGAACCTCCCAGGGCGAAGAGTGCGACTTACAAGTCGGCCCAGTCGTGTCTGGCAACGGGCTCCAGCACTCCATTATCCTCGCGATATTCCTGGGACAGGGAAATCCCCATGCTGACGTCCCAAACAAAGGATTGGCGAAACGACGCATCGGTGGCGATGGGGCCCTCCTCTCTCAGCTCGCGCACGACTTTGTCCCACGGCGCGTGTTCATGGCGACTAGCCTGCGAGAACTCGAGCGTCATACGTGCGAGGAACTCGCGGACGGTTTCGCTTCGAGACACCTCAACCATGTTCAGGACTCGCTCGACCGTCGGTCCGTCGACGCTCATCGGCGGGGGGAGATGGCGCTGTATCCAGTCGGGCACAAACGGCCAGGCTCGCCCGCTCCCCCAGGAGTTGAAGACGGCGCACGAGGAGCCGGTTTGGAGGACGTTGAACATTGCGACGGCGCACCGGGCGAACATTGCGGCATCGACGCCGCACTCTTGACGCAGAGCTGGCAGCTGCGGTAAGCTGACGACGCGGCTGCGTCGCGGGTAGCGGAACTCGGACGCTCGCTCGTCCCAGGTCCCATCCCAGACTTGCTCCCGCACCTGGCGACGGGTCTGGGTATGCGGCGAGGCCTCGTCGTTGGAGATCATCCATCCTGGTGCTCGCTGAGGCGGCCAAAGCGCCTGCTTGAAGCGTGAGATGCCGCGAAGCCGACGAACGTGGAATGACACGGATTCCTGGGCAGGGAGACTATCCTGGTACTGGTGGTGAAGGTCCGCGAATAAACTGTACGAGCGCTGCATGGGGCTTGTACATTCATCCGCGCCGCCGATGAGTTGGCACAGGTCTCGGTGCCACTGTAGCAGGAAGACGGCGTCCATGATGGAGTGGTTATACGTCATGGACAAATAGCACTGACCAGTCTCCAGGATCGAGATGATGCCGACTGTGAACATGAATGCGGACGAGTGCAGCTGCGCCCTGTCGTCTGAACAAAGCTCGTTTGCTTCCGCTTCCGTGCGCACCGTGACCTCGCGAATCTGCCGATCAAAGAGCTGCGGATGAGGTCCTAGTATCGCTTGGAACGAGGCCTGATTCAAAGGGCGGCAGGCAATCGCCCGCAACATCGGGCGGTGACCCAGGCCTTTCTCAACGCCTCTGCGGATCCGGTCTTTCGTGGCGGTGGAAATGCGAAAGACCACGCGCACATGGAATGACTGCGGCCGCTGACCCGAAATCATACGTTGGAGGGACTCTCTGACCGTGATGACGTCTTCGAGCTTGCACTCGTCAAGACCGAGTAGTGAAACCTGCTGAGCGGCAGCCCAAAGCTGGGCGGAGGGAGCGGCTTTGGGAGAGGGTGAGATTGGGGTTTTCGAATCGGAGCTGATGTCGAGGCTGCTGCCTCTGTTCACATGACCGTCTGTTCTGTTGTCCAAGACACTGCTTTCGCAGCCGAACTGTTGCTCACCCCTCTCAAGCAACAACTTTGCCTGCTTCTCAAAAGTGTCATGTTTGACCATGTCCTGGATGTAGAGATGCCTACCACTGTGCCGCAAAACGGCATCGCAGTAGCGGAGAAGGGTGATGCTGTCAGAGAAATAGGCAAAGTTGTCGTCCTTTGACGGGCAGTTGCCAGTCAGCCTCTCCCATGCCTTGGCAAGAGTCTCAGCCAGGTCTTGCAGCTTGTCCCTTTTCATGGGGCTTGGGGCCAGAAACCCCTTTGCCGAGCGGAACGCGACGACGGCCGTTGCCAGCACCCCTTTCTTTGGCTTGCCGAGAGACGTGACAGGGAAGCTGTCCAAATCAAGCTCCTCCAGCGTGTGCACCGCATTGAGGGCATACTTGGGACCCAGAGCCCTCGCTTTCTCGGCAACGTGGACCTTTGTGGTGCCTTGGGGCAGCTTCACGACGGCGACGACGAGCTGACCGGCCATGCTATTCGGAACCCCGACCACGAAAGCCTGCAGATGGGTTATGTCGCGATCATGAGGCGTGTGGAGCTGGAGTGTAGCTACTCACCTGCAGACCAGGAATCTCTGCCAAAGCTGACTCGATCCTGGCGGGGTGTATGTTCTCCCCGCCGCGAATGATCAACTCCTTGTATCTTCCCATGATGTAAAGGACGCCGTCCTGATCAAGCCTCGCCTGGTCGCCACTCACGAGCCAAGTTCCGGAATCGTCGGTGTAAAAGTCGCCGCCGTCCGGACCGCCCAAATACCTTGAGATGACCGACGGGCCGCCGAGATGCAACTCGCCGACTTCGTCACGGTCGAGGACCCTCCGAGTTCCAGGCTCGCAGATGCGGATAGACGCACCAGGGAGGACCTTTCCGATGCCAGGGTGAGGGCCATCGGCAAGCATGGGGTCTTGCCGCGACCAGCTCACTAGCGGAGCGCCCTCGCTCATCCCGTACGCCTGGATCGCATCCTTGCATCCCAGGCCCTGTCGGCAGAGCTGGATGTCCTCAACACCGATGGAAGTCCCGCCGATTGTGACCAAGGAGATGTTGAGGTCTTTCGGGCTTGGGAAGCCTTTGTGAGCCAACAGAGCCTTGACCAGCGTGGGGGTGGCAGACATGATGGTGCATTTCTCCCGTACCAGTGCTTGCACGGTTGAGCCGACGTCGAATGACTTGGAGGGAAAGATGACGGCACCGCCGTTTCTCCAGGCGCGGAGGGCATTGTTGACGGCGAATATGTGACTCACAGGGGTGTGTACAAGCCAGCGGTCGATGTGAGATGGGTCTTCGTTGGGATCGTACTCGTGAGTTTGCGCGGCAATATTCCGACATGTATGGGGGCATCCCTTTGGAGTCCCTGTTGTACCACTTGTGAAGATGATGAGCGCAACGCTGTCGTCGGGCATTTCGTGTCTCGAAAGCACATCCGGAGAAACCGCCATCGCGTCGCCCCTGTTCCCCTGCGATAGGGAGAGCCCATCGTATGTCAGCCACCCCTCGACAGGCCGTCTGGAGCATTGGATCCTAATGGGAGGCGTTCGGAGCTGGCCATCCCCGAACGTCAGGGTCTCTGTAACGTCTGCATCCTGAACCACCACGACCTGTGGGTTGACGGCTGCAAGCATGAACTGCATATCACCGCCGGCGCGGACATCGATAGGCACAAACACCATGCCCAGCTTTACGGCCGCCCAGAAAAACAACCCCCATTCTGCAGAGTTCCAGAAGATCGCGGCGAGGTGCATGCCCGGACCGCACCCGAGGCCGGCGAGCAATGCAGCTAGGCGCTCAGCTTTCCTGTGGAGGGAGCCATAGGTCCATCTAAGACAGTCGGTGCCTGGCGGAGAGTGCAGATGCTGCGATGGCTCGCCTGGCTCTGCAGGCTGCCAGAGGGAAACAAGCGCCTCCCTGTCAGGGAAGTTGGCTGCGGATGTGGAGAAGATATCCCAGGGCTTCAAGTGCAAGTCCTTGATCTCTGCGCCGGAAATCTCGGCACGTTTCCGCATGTTTGGCGACTTTTCAGACGTCGAAGGCTTTGATGTCGAAGAAACCATGATGGTGGACGGCCCAATGAAGGGAGCGGAGTGTTGGGCAGATGAGACTTGATGACGATATGATAAAACCGTAGCAATTGCTTCAATATGCAGAGAATGGAGAGTTTCTGCAATGTACGATGGCTCTGCTTCATATCATGTCACGAGTGGTTAGCAATTCTCCCCGAGCTGGCATCTCAGAGTGGTACTCCCCGGACCGGAGTCTATCAGTATTGATGGACACCGGTGCCTTGCATGATCTGGAACACGACAATTTGACAACCCAGCATCCGGGGAGAGCAGATTCAGGTGACATCTGAGCCATGCTGTGGACGGCGAAACAGCTGTCTCTGAGGGACTGGCTAGAACCGCCGGTGTTGTTGGTCGCACAAGCAATGTCTAGGTCGATTACGCGGCGATGGCCAGCGCCACTCGCAAGGATGGCGAACCAGATCGAGCCGAGTCGGTAGGACGGCATTTGCGGTGCGTAGAATGTGAGACTCGGGCACAACCTCAGATATCTCGGCCCTGTCAAGATGGGCTGCCGAATCGGAGGACTAGGCGGATGCGTACATGTGAATCAGTGCCACGAACCAGAATGGAGGAGAGTTGCAGGATTTCTTAAAATACGTAGAGTACGGAGATTGAGGTGTCAACATGTCAAGAACGATTGGGCCAGGAGGTTGGGAACGTATTATGACGAGCTGAGCTTCGAGTTGTGCCCATGCGTGCCATGATCGAAGAGCTGCCAATATATGCTCTTTTAATAGTGATTACCCAATTGAAGCTCGTGCTGAAGATTTAAGTAGCCTCGCCCAGGCACTGTCATCAATGCCAAGTCGACAGAGGCAACGAATCATGGAAGGAGAACCGGTATGGAAGAGCCAGCAAAACTCTGCTCAGGCCAAGGCAACCGACGTAGGTCAGAACAAATGATAATTTATAGTCAATTTAGCTGGATAAAGCGGGAATACCAGCGGACTTGCTGACTATACTTGTGCGGGCTTGTGGCTGGCCAAAGCCACTGTCGACAGGCTGACTTATGATGCGAGCCATCCAGCTTCGCAGATTTATACAGCTTCGTTGCGATACACCCTCCGAAGATTTTCGGAAGGTCTTCTGAGACGTTTGTGGCGTCTGCACGTTGCCATACACCTGCTCGTGATGAGCCTGCAGAATCGGTGCTTCCATTGAACAGATTTACAGCTGACTCGGCATCCCCGGAGTGCAGGGAGCCCCTGACTACTAGATGCAACTACAGTTGGATCAGTTTACAGTCAATGCGACCCAAGTCGGTAAAGCCAATCCCTGTAGAGGCTTCTCGTGCATGCTGAGACGTGGTTATAAGCCGACGCCATACATCTCTAGTTCCGTGGTCGTAGTGGCTGTCGAGTTACGAGGACGTGTGCTACTTGCCACCCCTGTGGCGCACTCGGCGTATGAATCATTCTGCAACGGGAGCTGCAATAGCCATATAATCAGCAACGCGGCGATCTCATGGGTTTCATGGAGGCAAGATCTAAAACAGCCAGGAGATTCGGAATTGACGACTTCGGAGCTTCGGCGTGGATGATCACATCACCACGGAACAGCATAGGCTGGGACTGAAGTAGTAACTGTTTCTATAAACTCAACAGGGTTGAGCCAACATGGAATTGCTATTATTAGAAGTGTCTTACGGCAACACTGTAGTCTCGGAACATCCTATCCTTGCTTCGGTCATCATTGATAAACGAACGGCTAGGACGTCGGCCATAGCCACACAGCCTTCCCTTCGGGGTATCCGGGGTGGCTATGACGTGCTGCCCAGTAGCCAGATAGTCCATTCGTTTGATTCGAAGTCATGTTTATTCTGGTCGGTGGCTGGAACGTTGCTTCAGCTGGACGGCTGATCCGAACTCAGGAGTCATGTCTGAGCGCCACCCCATTGTTGACGATTGGAAATGAGGGTGCCCGACTTGATAACCACAGTGCTTCTCATTACGAGAGATCTAAAACATTGTAGTGTTTAATATGAAATACAAATCCAACATGCTTGAGGTTCTCTAACTTCACTTCGTCGGCATTCATCTAGACTGACTGAAGCATTACCGCTTTGAAACGAGCTTTGCACTGAGGAAGTGCGAAGCAGATGCCAAGCACCATTCACGATGTTGCCCAGTAGCATGCTGTCCCAAGCATGCTTTTGTTTCCTCATTATAACATTTTCTGGTATAGTACACGCAATATACAGACGCCTGGCTCGGGTTGCGCTCTCAAGAGCAAAGGGATGCCAAGCAGCGCGAAGCAAGGCTCCCGTGAAAGACCCCTTCTTAGGCCTCGACTTCATCTACGACGCGATCTTTGGGAACCGAAGAAAGGTACCTGGAGTCCACACACCGTGCCTTTGAAAGCCTTGGGACAACATACGTGGTCAACCGCTGGTCCTTGGATCTGGTGTACACTTGCGATAGCCGGAACATTAAACACATGCTTGCCAGTGGCTTCGACGACTTTGGGCTCCCGCACTTGCGAGTATCCGCAATGGAGACGCTCCTCGGAAGGGGGATTTTCACGCTCGACGGTTCGTCGTGGCACCAAGCGCGGTCAGTGTTGAAGCCCTTGTTCGCGAGGCTGGACAAGGATGCCCTCATCAGCACCATGGAGCATCACTTTCAGGCCATGCTTCACCTGGTCCCGAACGACGGATCTCCCATAGACCTTCAGTCTCTGTACTTTAGATTCGCAATGGATTTCGCCAGTCAGTTCCTCATGGGAAACTCGACATGCATGCTTGGTCACCAGGCAGAAAGGCAGATCAAGGCGCAGCAATTTGTCGACGACTACATGACCTGCTCCACAGAGGTCGTCAAGAGGCTCGGATTCGGCCCGCTCCAGCACCTGCGGGTAAGCCTCAGCGCCATCCGTGCCAAGACGAGGGTGTTCAAATACATCGACGACTTCATCGACGAGTCACTCAAGCGCAAGCACTCGAACCTGACGGATGGGCGCAACGACGTGCTGGCCGAGCTCGCGGCCGCTACCAAGGACCGCAAAGTCCTGCGAGACCAGGTTCTGCATCTTCTGGTTGCCAGCCGCGACACCACAGCGAGCGTCCTGAGCAACCTGTTCTTCGTGCTGGCCAGGAACCCACTTATATACAGGCGCTTGCGGGAGGCCGTGCTGGCAGTTGCGGGAACGACGGCCCCGAAAGCCGCGCAGCTGAAGAAGATGGAGTACGTGCGATGGTGCATAAACGAGTGTAAGTTGCTCAGTTGCAATGTTCAGCTCAGTAGCTAATGTCAATGAAGCCCTACGGCTCCATCCCGTGATCCCGACAAACGCACGCGAGGCCAGGCAAGACACCACGATCCCACACGGGGGCGGCGCCGACGGCAACTCTCCGCTCCTGGTCAAGAAGGGCGTGGTCGTCATGTACAACCTGTACGCCATGCACCGCGACGAGCGCGTGTTTGGCAGCGAGCCGGAGGCGTTTGTGCCCGAGCGGTGGAGAGACCTGCGCCCAGGCTGGGGCTATCTGCCGTTCAGCGGAGGGCCCAGGATCTGCATGGGACGTGAGTAGCGGCACCGGACCCGGAGCAGGGACATGGCGGAGAGCTGACACTGCGCAGAGCACCTTGCGCTGGCGGAGGCGCAATACGTGGTTGCGAGGATGGCGCAGACGTTTGAGACGGTGGAGGGCCATGGGGAGAGGGACTGGGTTGAGCTGTATGCTCTGGCGACTACGTGCAGAGACGGGGTGAGGGTGAGCCTGCAGAGAGCGTAAGGATGCTGTGGAAAACGTTCTTGAAACCGGAGTTTATTGGGCGGAGATTTGGCTTGTGTTGATGTCAAGAAATTGTGAGTTTAGTAGATGTACGAAGCACGATGACTTGTCCATGTACGAAGCACGGTGACTTGTCGATGATGTACGTGGGCAGCGAATGGTCGAGCATCCGGGAACGTCCTTCTGACACAGCTCTACTGTCCTTTTCCCATTGCAGAGCATATTGGGGTTCAGTGCACTCGCTGCTGCCGATGGAGGCCAGGAACGCAGGACAGGCTCGCCGCGCTGGTGAAGCACGGAAGAATGTTGGAGAGCGAGAAGGAAAGAAACATACGTAGAATTTGGGTTTCGAGATGAGGTTATGCCCAAAGGCATATCGAGCAGCCCGGCGCCGAAACAGGGCAGGAGGGCATCGTCACCGGTATCGAGACTGTCCGGTAGCAAGTGTCCCTGAAAGGCTTGATGAAAGAGGGTGCTTTAGACGGAGCCTTTAAGTTGGGCTATGTGATTAATGCAGTGGTTCCGACGGAGTGTTGCAGGCTGCGAGGACGTTCTAGCCCTGATGTAGCTGGTCTGGCGACTGATCATGCTCACCGCTGGCTTGAGTTGTCTGGCATGGATACAGAGAGCCTGTGTATATTGTAATAGTAACTTCTCGTTCGAAACCGTCCCACGGCTGGACCAGCGGCGGCAGTGTGGACAAGGAAACGTGCTCAGCTTCCCGATTGGGCTTTGACGGTTGTCGACTGCAATTGTCTGCACAAATGAGAATTTCTGTCCGTGTCTAGTCTATTGGAGGCTTTATTCAGGCACAAGTAGACGATTGAGGCTTGGTCAAGGTGCAGCGTGGCGCAAGTCGACAGCAGATCATGCGGCGGCGATGCCATCGGCGAAAGCTATGATGAACGGATTGCTAATCATAGTCCTGTCTGCAACCTGCGAGAAGCCATCAACTTTCCTTGAGGCGATCACGAATGCCAGATACGATAACGCAAAGTTGCTTCACCTAGTCTCCGCTCCGAGCAACCACACCTCGACTCCAGTGGCAGGATCACGCCTGCACCGTCGATGACCTCGAGCCGCCTAGAGCGACCGGCTCTCAAGGCTTGAGAGAGAACCTCCAATCCCATACTTCGACAAGATGCGAGTACGAGATGCACGTGGATAGAGACGCACACAAAGCACAGTGAAAAGACGACCAGACAGCATGTGGGCCCGTGTCATCGGAGACGGCCGACAGTGGGGACACCGCCTGTAAGTAGGCCACTGGGCACAAGGAGGGGCAGCGTCGCGGGGCTCTGCCAAAAAAGTTCAGGCCGATTGGGGGACTGCGCGAGTCTGGAGTCGAACAAATTTCTCTTCCTCTCCTCCCCTTGCTTCCCTCCCCTTGCTTCCCTCTCCTCTCGGGCACAAGCCTCGCGCTGCTCCGGCCGTCTCGTCGATTCCTCGCCCGTCGAATACGACCCGTCCCGAGACAGACATCGATCCATTGCCTCTGTCCGACGTCGCTCCCGTCCTGTGCCACCCCGCCAAACCGCCCCAGGTTGACGAGACGGTCTGCCGACGCCCTGCCCACCATGGTCGAAAAGGTCTACGTCACGTACAACGATGTAAGTGCGCCTGCGCGTGCGACGCGACACGCGCCGTCTCGGCTCGTCTCGGCTGCCGCCCCGGGGCGTGCGGGCGTGCGACCGCCGAGCGTCGAGGGCCTGCGCTGACGCCGCCATGGCCACCACCAGGTCCACAAGCTGTGCCAGCGCTCGGCGGCCAGGCTGCTCGCCGACTTCCAGCCGCAGCTCATGATCGCCATCGGCGGTGGCGGCTACGTCCCGGCCCGCATCCTGCGCTCGTTCCTCAAGCAGCCGGGCTCGCCCAACATCCCCATCCAGGCCATCGGCCTCTCGCTCTACGAGACCCTCGGCGGCACCGAGGTCGAGGCCATCGGCACCAAGGTCACCCGCACCCAGTGGCTCGACCTCACCGCCCTCGGCGAGATGGAGAACCTCGTCGGCAAGCGCATCCTCATCGTCGACGAGGTTGACGACACCCGGACCACGCTCGAGTACGCCGTCAAGGAGCTCGAGAAGGACGTCGAGGCCGTGCGCCAGAAGCTGGGCGGCGACGCCCCCAAGACCCAGTTCAGCATCTTTGTCCTCCACGTACGTGCCCTGCAAGCCCGCGCCTCTGATCCCTCGCGCGTGCGTAGCCCTCTGACCGTTCCCCAGAACAAGGACAAGCCCAAGAAGGGCACCCTGCCCGGCGAGATGCTGGCCACGCACTACGAGGCCGCCGAGACGGTCGGCGACGTCTGGATCAACTACCCCTGGGAGGCCATTGACATTGACGAGCACGACAGGCTTGCGCGCGTGGCCAAGAGCGTTTGAGGAGCAGGCAATCAGAATAGACGCCGGAGCCCGGCTGGGGAGGATGCTAAAACACGCGAAAAAGACTCACGACAAGCAAATAGCAGGGTCAGACGACGTGGGGCGTTTGTGTGCTCATCTTGAATAGACTGCATTGGCCTTTTGCTACAACTGCAGCCTCTTGGCGGACCGTTCTGCTCCGTCTTGAAGCATCTGCCTGCACCCGGTGTCACTGGTTCTCGGACTCGAGGGAACCGACACTGCGCGCAGGGTCTTGTGTGCCGGCTGGAACCAGCCGCCACGAATCCTCGAGTGCCTGTATAATCTCGGTGAATATGACCAAATGTCGCCCATTCTCCAGAGAAAGCTCCGGCATGCACCCGGATGGTGCTGAATACTTTACGATTCTCCTGCTCGTCCTGAGGTACGTCTTCGAAAAGGCCTGCCACGCCAACGTGATGTACTTTGGCGCCTCGTCCTCCCGGTCGAAGCCGTGCGCAGATGCGGGCCGCGGCCAGAAGGGGCTCTGGCAGGCCACCTTAGCCAGCCTCGTCGCCAGCTCCTCTGCGCCTGGGCTGAAGATTGCGCAGTCGCCAAAGTCATACATCCAAACGGCGAAGAAGCTTCTTGATGTAAGCCCGAACTGGAACTTGACGCCCTTGGCATCCGACTGGCACCCCCAGTGGAGGACTGCCAGCGAGGCGCCCATGTTGGACGCCAGGCTCTTCACTCCCCTTGCCCCTTGCTCCGCAAAGATGGTATCGAGATACACTGGCCGGTCTCGGACGCGGAGACTCAGCTCGTCGAGCTCGGGGCGCGTCTCGCCCATGTGCGGCAGCAAGGAGAGCGTTTCCCAGCCTGGCTGGTGCACGATTGCGGCGAACGCGTCGGGGTGGAGGTACTTCCGGGCGAGGAAGCTGCGGTATGCGTCCCTCAGCGGCGGGATGTAATCCATGACGAAGCCGAGTCTGCCCGTTTCGTCAGCCTTGCTCGAGACCAGGTACGTCGCCTTGGGGATGACGGGACGGTATTCGGAGGTGGGCGTCCCGGCGCGCCGCGTCCCCCGGGACAGGGGCCAGAAGCGGCGCATGGCGAGGTGAGCTCCGTTCTGGTGTCGTACTCGTGGAGGAGGGCGGTCGCGCTGCCTGCCAGTTTAACCGCGTGCGTCTTGGCCCTGACCGTGGTGGTGTATACCTGGGCGCCCGCCGTCGCCACCAGGGGCGCGAGGCCATACGCGCGCGTGATGTCGAGCTGCCCGAGCCGCTTGCGCAGGGACCTGAGGCGCGTGTCCTCGAGACGCAGCTGCGTGGACCACTGCTCCGCGAGCGGTAGGTTGTTGATGCGGGCGGCGGCCAGCTCGACGTGGCGGCCTTGGGGGCAGACAAAGTGTCTGGCGGACAGGTAGGCGCCCGAGTCTGTCGGCACGAGGAGGAAGGACTCGGAGTTTAGGTGCTTGGGGCTACAGCGACAATGGCTTTGGAAGCGGAAGCGGTGGTCCCTCGCCTCTTCCCGGCGCTGTTTCTCGGTGCGAGCTTGAAGCCGCCGAGACTGTTGCAGTTCCTCGGCATCGGACCAGGCCGCTGAAGCCAGCAACCGCAGCTGCAGCTGCTGCGCTTCTTGGATATCCTCGTCAGCGGCCTGGGGTGCCTCGGAGGCTTGCAGGTCCCGGGAGAGCGGACCAGGCTGCGGCGACTGTTGCTGCTCCTCGGCCGCGGGAGGCGATTCGGCGTCTCCCATGCCGTAAAGTGTTTGCAAGAGGAATGAGTTTGCCAGCGAGATGAGGCCCCGGGCTTTCGAAAAGGCGTAGGCTAGAACCATTTTCGCTCTCCTGTGCATGCTCAACAGTTGCTAGTGTGTTAGCAAGGTGTTAGGCGAAAGTATGGGCTGCGGCCGGCTCTGACAGCCGACAGAGGGAGTTGCGGGCAGTGTTGATCTGGCCTTGACAGCTGTAAGAGCGAGTTGCGGGCAAATATTCGTCTGTGCCGAAGCCGGCGTTGATCAGCGATCGTGGCAGCTGTAGATGGAGGCAACGGGCCGGCTGCCGCGTCGTGACCAACGAGGATGGGATGGGGTTCCGACTGAAAATCCATACAGATGGTAAGCAGCCCAATGACTGATGTGGCTCGAGGTAGCTGAACAGCAGGTGTGTGTTGACAGAACACTGTTGATGAAAGGCGTCGAGTTGAGTATGGATGTTGCGGCAGAGAAGACAAAGGTCTATTCGCTTCACGATAGATCTATATGTATCAACAATGCTCAACGTCAAGGCTCTTTATCATAGCGCGTGCTTCGGTCCGCCTCACCCGGCATCGGCATCCTGCTCAGCCACCTACGCTCCCTTCTCTTTGATGCTTCTCTTTCAGCCGTTTCTCCTGCTTCATAAACTCCCGAATGCCCACGGGCACGCCATGAAACACGTCCTCGTCCCACATATCCTTTGTGATCTTGGAGCCGCCAATGTTTACGCCCCAGCTGGCCTCGGAGCCGCCGCCGTCGGCGTCCATGGTCTGGCCGCCGGCCTTGAGGCGCGTCTGCGCCTCGTTCTTCTTGGCGGACCACTCCTCCATGTCGTCTCTGAAGCGGTCCCAGACGCAGTTGACGCACCCGCTCATGCAGCAGTTGTCGGGCTCTTCGGGGCGCGGCGGCACCAGCACCCCCGCGACGTATATTGATTGTGCCGCCTTGGTGGCTAAGCGATCGGCCTGTTCGGCCGGGCCGAGGAGGCGAGAGCCGAACACGATGCGGGCCTTTTCTGCTGCCGTCGCTGGGGGCGGTGTCGGAGCAGGTGATGTGCTTGATGGATTGGACGGTGTAAGAGAGGCGCTAGATGCGTCCGTCTTAGGCTTGCGGCCGAGCTTCGTCTTTGTTCCCGGCGGCGCGTCTGGATCCGCCGAGCTGGGGGGTTCCTCGGGCTTCTCGTTGAATGCATAGGGTGTCGGATTTCGCAGGACGCTTTCGTAATATGCCCCCAAGGGGGACCGCTGCGGCCACGCCTCGTCTTTGGCGGCGCAGCTCGTGCTGGTGAAGCCTCGGCTGGCATTCGGGGATATGGATCGGAGAAGGCAAAGCCGTGATGCGGCCAACCTCGTAGGCGCCGACATGATGTGAAGCCCCGAAGGAAGACTCGTTTCTATTGCGAGCGCATTCCAATCTTAAAGAAAAGGGCAGGATGTCGTTAAAGAACCATGATGGAGGGGCAAAAATGACGGCGGATATCGGAGACGTCATACCGCAGGCTTCCCGTCGGGTGAGAATAGCGCACGTGATGGCGCTCCGTTCCATGTTCTGGCACGTGCTTTCGCGTTTCGAGCTTCCATGGCAGTACGTGCCTAGGTGCTTTGGGCCGAAAATCAACATTTCGAGCTCTGTGAAAACCCAGAAGCCGTTCTATGGCCGATGTTCATATCCAGTGGCTATTTTGAGGTGTGCAACCGGCACCTACACCTTTGTACATATTGGTGCTGAAGACCCTTTGCGTGGAGCTTTCTGCTATATCCGCCGAGTCCAACCGTTATTAGTGGCCGACCACTTTGTTTGGAGACCACACGCGCCAGCCACAACCCTCTACAGCATCAACCACCAGGCGAACTCGCCATTGCAGCATCTATAAGTCTCCAACGCGTCGAGAAAGATGGAGATGTCGCGTTGTTAGCCCGGTCCTGGACAGCATCACACCGCTATGGAGGAGTCTGCGCCCAAGCGGAGGCGCGTCTCGCCTCGAAGCTCTGCCGGCGCATCTGCTGGCGGCGCCACAACTCCCCAATCGCCAGAAGCCTCGACGTCCCGACGCAAGCGCCCGTCCTTTGCATCCCCGACCAAGGCTAGCCTTGCACGGCATAACCCCCAGATACTTGAAAGGAGACGCTCTGCCTCTCCGTCGAAGCCTTCGAGTTCACGGCCCACAGCCCGGCGTCCCAGCATCGCCGGCAGTGAGCAGAGCTTGGCAGACGTGCTCACTACGCGACCCGATACGACGGCGGAGATTCCTGCCAGCGAACTGGGGCGGGAGGAAGATGAGACGCGCCAGAGCGACGCTGGGACGAGCTCCGGGCGATCTGTACGCAGAATCAGAGGCAGTTTGGCTGCAGCACCACGCAGATCGCCAGCGAAACCCATCCCGAGACCGCTGCCACCGCCTGCGCCAGAGGGCGACGATGAACTGAACCCCTTCATCGGACACACGTTGCGTCGGTCGCCAAACACGGGGGTATCAATACCTCCCCCACCAGAGCCGGAGCTCCCACCCGCTGTGCCCGATCCCGTGTCGTCAACTCCGCCGCGGGGAATCCACAGCAGTCCGTTGCGATGGCGCGAACGCGACAAGGCGAAGAAGAGCTCCCCGCTGAAGCCACAGCCCGAGCGGCCGCCATCTGCAGAGCCAAGCAAGAAGTCTGGTCTCGCGCCTCGAGCCCTTCAGCGAGGGGCCCAGGGACGAAGCGAACTGCTTCGTGAAGTTGAATTGAATACAGCCGCGAACCACGCACGCAAGGTTGCCGCATTCGATCCAAACGAAGCCAAGAAGAAGGAGAGAGACGCCCTGCACGCTGAAATCGCGAAGCTGAGAACTGACTTGGGGACGGCGAACAAGGAGAATGAGCGTCTCCGGCTGATGCGGGCATCTGGGCGGACGGTGGCGCCGACCAACGAGGACGGGGTGTTGGACTTGATACAACGCGCGCTTATTTCTTCCGACGAGACACCCCGGCCGACACCGTCTCATCAATTGGTTCAAGCGGTGCTGAATCCAATGGGCCTCCTCCCGTTTGGTCGATCCTCGCTGATTGCGTCGTCCCTAACCGATGACTCGGAGGATATGGAGATCAAGTCACACCACCCCGTGTCTATGAATGCGGACGAGGAACTGCCATATCTGCAGCTCTTCAGCCCGTTTAGTGTCACGTCGAGCATCGCCGTCCTGCCTCCGTTGCCAAACGAGCCGCTGCGACAGCGCCGTCTCGTTACTCTGCGCTCCCGGGACCTTCCAGGGCTGTTCACGGCGAAACTGGAGATGGTGGTCAATGCGATGAACCTCGGCATCCTCGAACTCGGCGTGGCATCGCTCGAGCCTTGTGCCAAATATGAGCTGGGGCCCTTTATCGACAAGATCTGCTCTGGAAAGTGCAACAGGACTCTGCAGCGCAATGTTGGCGTTCTGACCTGGGCCATGGGGGAGTGGTATCGCGTCGCGGTGCTGAGAGCGCGGTTCTGGTGTCAGCTGGAGGAGCAGCTCGGATCGAAGGAGCAATTGCTTGAATCAGTCGCGGAAACGCGCACACGACGGCAGCGGCAGAAGAATGCCCGCCCTGAACAGGATGAGAAGACATCTGCTCTTCGCGACAGGGCGGACTTGATTCGCTTCTTGGGCCAGCAATCATATGATATCAATGTGCCAACCCCTTCTGGGTCAAACAATGAGCCCTCACTACGCTTACAGTGGAAAATCGGATTCGATTGGACTGGCGAGGCACAGAGCAAGGTCGCCATATTGATCGGAGTGCCCGGGAAATGTGAGTTCATATCGTCTGCAAGTCGACTGCGCATCACTAACATGGCTCCCAGGGCGCGAGGCGGATCAACGAGGCATCTTTGGCAAATTTCCAAAGCTATTCGAGGAGCTCATTGAAGGTGGGCAGGACCCGGAAGAGGCTGTTGGGACTGTAGTAGCGCTCCTGGCCGGAGCGTAGGCGTCAAGCGCCTGTGATGAGACATGAGAAACGGCGCAATGAGTACAAGTCGTGTATCAAGTGTGGTCATGTAGCTGTACCGATATCCCAATGATACCGAGCCGACACGGCCATGGAATTTCCTTTGATATTCCTCCCAGATGTTTGAATCCGGCCTCGTGCAAACGCCGCCTTTTACCAGCCGTGCCGCACCGTCGGCCATTAGTCCACGTCGACTCCCATCTTTCGCAGGTCCGCCCTGGCGAGATCAATCTCCCGCATGAGCTCCTCGTGCGCCTTGGGCACGTCGTTGAAGGTGAAGATGCCCCAGCCGAGGCGGAAGAGGAGGATCGCGCCAAACGTGACGAGAGCCCAGAAGGGAAGCTGTCGCGCAAGTCAGCACGGCCGATGTGATACGGTTGATCTGGGCAAAGGCACGTACCACAGGGACAATCTGCTGCTGGACCAGGGGCGGCAGGGGGATCAGCTCGAGGTAGAGGGCGAGGTACAACTGCGGGGATGAGCGTCAGCAATCCATCAATGCGCTGGTGCGAGGAAGCTCGGAGGGGGCAGGGCGGCGCACCGAGGAGACGAGGAGGCCGAGGGAGATGGTCTGCTGTGCGCGCGTCATGGCTGCGGCTGCTGGATGGTCGCGAAAGTCAAGGGTTCGGTCGGGCAGGGCGAATTGGCGACGTGGGAAAGGAGTGACGGCCGTGGCGACGGTGCAGAGTTGGGCGCTGGGAGGTATTTCGAGGTTGTCGCTCGAGAGACGTGTAAGGAGGCGCGTTGATGACGGGACAAATTTCAAGATGGGTGACTAAGCGGTGATGGCCCCCACTCCATGTCGCCGTCAAGGCCGTGTCCACGACACGATGCAGACTCAACAAGCTTGCTTCGAGCCTTGGGACAAATTCTCAAAGAGGCCATGGGTACGACAGGACTCAGCCATGGCGACGTCTGCGGTGTTGCGATTGTGACCGGCGCGGCTTTGCGGATATCGACTCCGAGATGGTGACATCCAGGAGCCAGTACTACGGCACTGTCAGGAACAAGCTGTGAACAATGAGAGCACGGCGAAGGCGACATATATTTCGGTGGAATCTATGAAGCTTGAGGAAGCGCTTGTTCCCCGAGGACGGGGCTAGGAACTCTTCATGATGACACCGAGAATTGCTTTTGCCGTTCGAGGTGGAGAAGCAGCTAATGTCGACAGCAAGCGAGGAGCTGAACTGCTCCAGGACAGGTTGCACAAGCTCTCGAAAGTTGCCCTGTACGAATACGAGTAGCCAAGCGGCTCACAGGGGAGACACCACAGGGAAGACGGCGGGTTGTATCTCTGTGCCTGACGGGACAAATGAACACCGTCCACGGCGATGGCCTGGAACCAACTCCAGATCAATCACTCGGCAGCACCACGCCAACTGTTCAGCTTCAACGGTGCATCGCATCGTTCCCGTGTTCGGCTAGGGCTGTCTGCACGGGAAAGCCACCCGACTCGCGAGATTTGCGCCAATGAACGCATTGCTTTTGCAATACAACGTCAACGGGACCACGGGACGGCCGGCATGCGACCATGCTGGCGCTTCCGCTGCTCCTCGTCCGTCACCGTCGGCACGGCCCTTGTCAACGCAGGACGCTAGTGCAAGCCTCACGATGTGCCGAAGGGGTTCGGCTCGAGTCACTCCTTTGCCAGCCAGGCAAGAGTGCTGCTCTCGACATGGCCATGGCACGGGTCATGATCGTGGCGCCCAAAGAAGTCTGTCCCGGCGAATAGTGGCGTGGCCCAACGTACTGGACCTGCGAGCGTGGAATCCGGGGTGGACGACAAAGGCTTGAAGATGTGGCTATCACAACTAGGCCCAGCCGCCGAGTTTCATTACTGATCCGTGTGGCTGCATGCGTGAGTTGTCGTGTTTGCTGGGGTTCACTGCAGCTGTGCAGATACATGCGTCCCTTCTCAGCTCTGCCCCGGTCTCCGTGCCCATATGAAATGACCTGGCCCAGGCCGCAGCGACAGCAACAGCTCGTCTTCATTCATGCTCGCATCGAATCACCATGTCGCAGCCGATTCCCCAACCCTCCGGTGTGCCCATCCTGGGTAACATCTTCGACGTCACTCCAAGCAACACCTGGGCCTCGCTCAAGAGGCTCGCCGAGCAGTACGGCGAAATATTCCAGATCAAAGTCTTTGGCCAGACCATCGTCTTCGTCGCGAGCGCCGCCCTCGCGCAGGAGATATGCGACGAGAAGCGGTTCCGCAAGTATGTCGGAGGGCCCATCGTCGAGATCCGAGAGGCGGTCCACGACTCGCTTTTCACGGCCTACGACAACGAGGCGAGCTGGGGCATCGCGCACCGCATCATTGCCCCCCAGCTGCAGCCGAATGCCCTGGCCGGGCAGTTCGACGAGATGCGCGACACGGCCGCCGAGCTCTTCGACCTGTGGAGGGGGTCGGGCAAGCCCGTCTCGCCGTTCAAGGACCTGAGCAGGCTGAACCTAGAAGCAGTCACGCTGACACAATACGGCAAGAGATTGAACTGCCTGAGTGGGCCGGAGCACCCAATGCTCAAGGCCATGGAAGACGCGACCTCGGAGGCCGTCATGCGTCCCACCCGGCCGAGCATCGTCAACTGGCTCGTCTACAGGGGCAAGTTCAAGTCGGCCATCAAGACGATGCGGGCGTACGCCGCAGACGTGGTGAGATATCGCAAGGAGCACCCGACGGACCGCCAGGACATGCTTGCGGCGATGCTGAACGGCAAGGACCCAGAGACTGGCAAAGCCCTGACCGACTCTCAGGTCATCGACGAGGTCGTCACGATGCCCATCGGAGCCAGCACCGCGCCGTGCCTGCTCGCCACGGCGCTCTTCCTCCTCCTCAAGAACCCAGAGGCCATCACCAAGGCCCGCCGGGAGCTCGACTCGGTCATCGGGACGGGCGAGTTCACGCACGCACACCTCGAGCAGCTGCAGTACGTCGCGGGCATCGTCCACGAGACCCTGCGCCTGTCCTCGGCCGCCCCGGGCTTCAACATCAAGCCGGTCCCGGGCAAGGACAAGAGCCCCGTGCTCCTCGCCGGCGGCAAGTACCAGGTCGCGCACAACCAGGCCATGATCATCGTCATGGCCGGCGTGAACCGCGACGCGGCCGTCTTCGAGGACCCGCTGGCGTTCAAGCCCGAGCGCATGATGGGCGAGGCCCTGGCGGCCCTCCCGCCGGGGGCCAAGAAGTGGTTCGGCAACGGGAAGCGCGAGTGCATCGGCAAGCACTACGCGTGGCAGTGGAGCGTGGCCGTGCTGGCCATGATGCTGCGCGAGCTGGACTTTGAGATGGCGGACCCGGCGTACAAGCTGGAGATGGACGGGTGGTTCAACATCCGGCCGGTGGACTTTGACGTCAAGGTCAAGGCGAGGGCGAAGTAGTCTTAATTTGGTGCTGCGAGGCTGTCCCGTTGTAATGTTGCATCCGATCTCCGATCCCAGCCTGCCCTCTACTGCTCTGCGAATTGCAAGCGTGGATGCACCTGTGAATGTCACGATGTGGCAATGGCGTGCATGTGCAGATTGAGATACGTCTTCCGGCCTACAGCACAACGCCGCGTCCATGGCCGCTACTGCTGGCCTCGTTCCCTAATCGCCTCGAAAGGATCATTCTTGGCCCTCAGGACCTTGATCAGCTCCTGCATGCGTCCATCGACCCGGACATCGAGCCGCCGAACCGCCTCCCCGGGCGTCAGCCCCTTGTCCCTGGCCATGGCCTCGACGTACTCGACGACGATCTTGCGCACCGCCACCCAGTTGCTGCCGTACTTGCGCTCCTGGAGCGTGCCCGCGCGCCAGCCCGTGCCGTAGCGCGCCTCGAGGGCCCCGACGGGCGGGTTGCCGTGCGCGCCGTGCTTCCACTCCTGCCACACGCCGGCGACGCTGCGGCCCATGCGGTGGAAGCGGAGCGGGCGGCCGGGCGGGCCCGAGGCGTAGCGGGCCGTCGTCCGCCGGGGGCCCGAGTAGCGCGCCGCGCGGCCCGGCGGCGGGAGGTCGGGCAGCGTGCTGATATCGGCGGCGGGCGTGGCCTGCGAGGCAGCTGGGGTTGAGGAATCGCCGGGAGAGTCTCTGGCGTATTCCTCGCCTGCCACGTCGGAGTCGAAGCCGGATGGGGAATCGGCTCCGTCGCTCAGGGTCTGCTCGCGAGAGGCATCGCCCTGCTCTGGGGGCTCCGTGTCGTTGACGGCCTTCCAGCCTGTAGTCTGGGGACTCATGGTTTGTGGACTCGCGGCTGGCACTTCGGTAGTGTCTTCGTCCGTCAACGTGTAGCCAGAGACTGACAGAGAGCGGGATCGTCGAGTTTCGAGGCGATGTGTGTTGTCGGCCGAGTCGTGACCTCGTTCCTCCTGCGGTGCTTCTGAAATGGGCGACGGGCTTGTTTCTTGCGGCGTCGGGTCGGGCCACAGAAGAGGGGTTTTCTTTCTTCTTTTCGAGGCCCTGAGACTGGCGCTGCGAGTGATTCTCGTGCCGGGCGTTGCCGTGGGAGATACGCAGCTGTCTTTCTTTCTTTTGGTTGCGGTCCTCGTCCAGGCTTGCGCGGTGGGAGAGGCCCAGGATGGGGAGAAATATTGCTCAAACTGTTCGTCACTCCCGTAGTGCACCGACGGAAGAGCTTCCACGCGCTTCGACGCCCCAGGGGTTAGCAAACTTGGCCGCGGCTGGCCCTCTTGCGCCCTCGGGCTCTCATATTCACTGCCCACCGCCTGTGCGGTGCCAGTCGCTTGCCTCGCAGCCAGGGCCGGCTGGGCCACCGATTCACCCATGGGTCCATATTGGTCCTCGGTGACAAAGTCGATCACTGCGCTCAGCATTTCGACTTGAATGTCGAGCAGCCTGCGAAGCTCTGCGTTCTCGGCCCGAGCTTCCTGCAGCTCGCTCGTCACTTGGCCAACCCGAGCTGACGTGGTCTCCAGCTCCTCGACGAAGTGCTGCTGCATGTTGACCAGGACACGGACCAGGCCGGCGGGCATGGTATCCGCCATGCTTGACGTTTCGCCTTCTTCGGTGGCGCATTCTGTCGTCCTGTGCGTGTTGTCGGAGTTTGGACGGTGGCAGCCGGCCGGGGGCCGGTGAATTTGTGGGTCGGTCGGCGATGGCTTCTGCCGCGTCGAGCCCGTTGTCTCCGGCGTGAACGCTGGCGTTGGCGCTGGGGAGAGCAAGAAAGAGCTTTTCATGTTGCAAAGCCGTGGCTCTTTGAAGTCTGAATATGTAAAGGAGGAGGTTGCGCCTCCCGAAGTCATGCTGTAGTCATGGCGGGAGCCGTGTCCTCTGATTCTCGCCCTCAACTCCTGATGGCCCACTGTGACAGGCCAACCGGGTCACTGCACACGTCCAGGCTGTTCAGAACGTGTTCATGGCGAGGTACCCACGTTACACTTTGAGTTGAGTAAGTATTTCATTGATTCTACCCGCCAGTACCACCAAACGTTGAACAAAGAACGGCCGCCTTCACGGACCGCCCTCAGACTCCAACACCTGAGCCATGCTCGGCCTCCAATGCTCTAATTTCCTGATGCGTGTTAAATGTATCTGTGCTGTGTTCCTCAACCTGTTTCTGCGGCACAAGAAATCATGCGTCGACACTCTGCTCTTCATCTATCATGCCAGCCATTCCGTTTCTGATCCATTCTGTCATATGCCCCTTTCTGCTCATGTGTATTCAATCATGCGTACCATGCTGCCAAGACAATGGGGGTATAGTATAACGCCGATGATGCTCCTATTGCCGCGATGCAAGAAAACAAAGGGAAGGATAGAAGAAAACAAATAGGGCGACTCGCCCCGTGACATAGGGGAATACTGTTTAAAGGGTTCTGCTCTTGCGCAAGGGCCAAAAGTGCCAGCCCTTGCGTCGCTGACCCGTGCCGCCACACGCCGCCTTCTCGTGCTGCTCGTCCTCCAGGTCCAGCCTGTACCGACGCACGCTCCCGGTGTCGTCGTCGAACGCAACATGCCGGGGGCTGATGCAGTCCGGCACGAGGTGCCTCCGGACCCAGCCCTTGACGCCCCGGCTGGCAGCGTCAATGGCGGCGTACTCGAGGCGGCGAGTGCTGTCGCTGGTCCAGTAGTGGGTGGTCTGCGGCGGCAGCGGAACCAGCTCTTGGTGCGACGGCGTCTCGGTGAGCTCGACTAGGTCCGGCGTGGGGAACTGGAAATAGGCCGCTGGCTGCGGACCAGCATCGGCGCGGAGCCGGTACGTGGGCTGAGAGCTGCCCTGAGGATATGACATTGCGGACCGACGAGTAGACGGCCTTGTGCGAGAGCGTGGTGGAGAGCCAACGCCGGTGGAGGAGCCGTTGGAGACGTGCCGGGTTGGGGGTGGCGGCCGAGGCTGCGAGGTGGACGCCCGGGGACTCGTCGTGTACGACTCGTATCCAGAGTCTTGTCGTTGCATTTTGACGGCGGTGAAGGTCTGTCCCTGGTCGCTCATAGGCTCGACGGGTCGCGATGTGATGTGTTGGGTCGAGCCCCTGCTATTCGGTGGTGAGGGGGGCTCAATGAGCTCGATATCGTTGAAGCTGTGGTATGTCGTGTCCGACAAGGCGAAGCTAGATCTCTGCTCCATGCCGGGCACATAGCAGAGCACGGGAGAGAAAGAAAGAGAGAAGAGAAAGAGAAGATGGCCCGAGAAACGGTCAGTTGGAAGGAATGAGCGGTATAGACATCAACCCATCACCACCCGCGGGTGCTACAGAGCCAAGGCCAAGAAAGGTGGCCCAGGCCGCGAGAGGCCCCGGGTCCTATAAGTGAGAAGTGACGCCAGGGCTCGAGCTCAGAAGTTGCGGTCTGCAATGCACAACTTTGTGTGAGCCGTGTTAGAGTTGTGAGCCGTGTTACACGAGAAAGTGAGATGTGTTTGTTGGCCACGGCAACGGGCGACAAGGGAGCGGCAGCGGTGGACTTCAAATACCAAAAGGAAACTCCTCATCAACGGGGCACGGGGTCGCCAGGATAGGATCGCGAACAGGGGTCTGCGTTTCTGGCTGTCGCTGAGCGTCGGCGGTGAGGGAGCAGTATCCGCCGCCCCGTTCCCAGTTGTGGGTTAGGTGTGTCCGGCCGAAGACAGCCGGCCCCAGTCGACGCCAGGAACGGGTACCGTAGCAGGCGCAGAGGTGAGTTTCCGGGCGAACGCGCGGGACAAGGCGCGCGTTTCGTAATAGAAATGGCACAAAGTGTTGGGTGTGGTGAACTTGACGATGCTTCACGCCGCTGAATGAGCGTGTAAGTGGGGGGACGGCGGCTTTGAGTTCCGTTTCCCCGCCCGCTGTTGCACGTGGGGAGGAGGATGAGGCAGGGGAAAGAAAGGCGTGAATGGAGAGAGACAAGAAACAAGGGGCCCGAGTGCCCAGGTCGAGGTCTCTGGCCTGTGTCTACTGTTGCGTTGGCGCCGAATCGAAGAACCGGTGGCTGTCTTTGTGCGTTGGCGTTCGAGCTGATGCGCTAAAGCTGGCGTATGACCCCAAAGCCGCAGCGGAAGCTTCCGATGTCGCTGGATCTGCGCGAATGAACGCCAGGGGGTCAAGGGCGGTTGGGCTTGGGCTGAACTCTGACAGCCAGCCAGCCAGCCACGGGCGGCTGTCGACGGCGGCTGGGCTGCTCCTTATTTATGCCAGCGCCCCCGTGCCGCGAGTTGTCGACCAAGCACCAGCCCGAGCATGTCGCAGGCGCCCGTCACGGCTGAGCTGTCTGTCCATCGTCATGTGCAAGCAGAACGGCGCGCCTCCGTCACATGCGAGGCCGTGATGTGGCGGCGATGCCCAATCACCAGCGGTCGCTCACGCGGCACTGAAACCAACGACGAAAGCAGCTTGGTGATTGTCGCTCCTGTGGATGGAACCGGGGTGGCACCGCGAACCACAGCCAGCGCGGCGCGGCACTCGCGCATGGCTGTGCTCGGGGCGGATGGAAGAGAGCCGTGGCCTGACATTGGTCCAGACGCCCTCCCATCGAGGACGATGACAAACATCTCTTGCTCTGGGCCTCGGCCTGCGCCCCGTCATGAGCTTGGCTCACGGGCCGCGCCTCGTCCCCTGAAGCGGAGACGCGGGACGGGACGGCAGCTTCGACAGGCGGATGCGCATTGGTGACGAGGCTGTCACGGCTGCAGATCCTGATGCTTCGTGCCGACTCCGTACAAGGTTCAAACCTGTCGCGTGTTTGCCGTTGCCGGTTACAAGCCACGGAATGGCATGTGAGAGGGGCTGCTTCGTGCGGTGCCAGTGCTCATCACGGGTCACCGGTGAGTTCTGTCTCACCTTGATGCTTCGCTGAGGACCCAGGCAACCGGGGCCCTCCCCAGGAACCAGTCGCCTCGGCCTCCACCAAGGCTGTCGCAGCAGGTGGCAGCGAAGCAGCATTGCCTAGTAGTAGGTAACGTGGGGATCTGTCCGTGTTATCCCCGGTGATGAATGGTGGCTGGCTCATGTGGTGTACCGTCACACTGCAAGCGACTGAATACCAATGTTTGATCAGAGGCTCTGGCTAGTCCTGGATTCTGGTTTACCGGCAGCAGGTGTTGTACGGAAAGCAGAGCGTGGAACAATAGAGGCACCTGCAGGCCACAAGCTACACCGCGTGTGAATGCAGGTTTGTGCAGAATCCCGTGCTCGTACAACGCAGGGGATCGAGTCCGTTCGAGGACTTGCTGGTTAGTTGTGCGTCGGTGTCTGTCGCCGAGCCCAGCGAACTACCGAAGCCCCGCCGCGGAACCGATCCCGACCCGGCCACGTTACGCTTCCTTCTTCCAACTGCCTCAAACGCCGCTGGACATCAGTGCTTGGCTTCCATTATGACACAAACTGCAAACTTAAAGACGACGGGACAGGGGACAGTCGAGGGACAGCTCATGAAACTCGACGGCACGCTTGACCAGCCACCAGCAAGTGCTCTTACGCCTACTGCACCCAAGCACGGCAGATAGGGACCAGCTCGATCATTGCCAGGAACGGATAGTAGAAGCTTCGGGTCTGTTTGAGCAAGGTGAGCTTCGGTCATGGAACGCGGACATAGTAGAGATGAATTAGATGAATCCATTAAATAAAAACCTCATGATAACAACCTCATGCGCCCCAATAATGTACTTTTAGTCCTTCCGCAACAAATCCTTTGAATCCTCCGGGAAAAGCCGTCACCGAGAGTTAGCTCCGCCTCAGCCGACAGGCTCGTTCCAGTCCTCGGCGCTCCCAGCCCTCAGAAACTCCATCCATCCAGTGTCGTCTCCCATCGCCACATCCGCCGCCTCCAGGGGCGGCACATTCGGCCACATCATGCTAAACACATTGTTGATCTGCGTTTCCGGGCTCTCGCCCACGGGCTGGCTATCCGCACATGGCTGCAGACTAGCCGCCGATTGCGTCGGCGCATGGCTCGGGACGAATTCCCCCTCCGTCGTTGCTTGCGGGTCAACTCTTTCAGTCTTGCTGTTGTCCAGGAATTGTCCGCATAGATCTGATATGATCCTATGGCAGCGCGAGGAGCTGGCGTTCAGGGGAGCCATTCCCGTTATTACCTCGAGGGTAATGGAGATTTGCCGGCGCCAGTCTGCT
The DNA here is from genome assembly GCA_024340505.1 of Tolypocladium nubicola. Classification (NCBI taxonomy): domain Eukaryota; kingdom Fungi; phylum Ascomycota; class Sordariomycetes; order Hypocreales; family Ophiocordycipitaceae; genus Tolypocladium; species Tolypocladium nubicola. The sequence continues at coordinate 26,952 of JALHCA010000270.1, forward strand.
GCCTCGGGCGCCGTGGGATCGTTGCGCAGGCAAATGCAGGGAATCAAGGCAGCTTGGAAGAGGAAGTACCTGTTTGCTCGGTCAGGCAAGTGCACGGTCATGTTTGTCGAAGATGGAACATGTGTTGAAAGTAGACTTACAGCCCATACCAGGCGGACAGCCTGTTATGCTCGTGGCGCTCCCAGAAGTCCGCAATCATCTCGATTGTCGACTTTGCATCTGCAAGACATCGGTCGTATGCAGTCGCGCTGGATTCATCCGCATCTGGCTTCCGTCTCAAGGCTCGTCGAATGACAAACGGACGATACATGATGATTCTCAGGTTTCGCAGCCGCAACGCCATTACTGCTTGGGGAAGCGCGTATCGGGGCGGCACCACCGCCTGTTCCACAAAGTAGGACGGTATCGTTGCTGTGAAAGATTCGATGTGCTTGGCGTCCAGGCGCAGCAGCTCTGCCGCCGACGGAAAGGGCTTCGAAATGACACTTTCGTAGCAATCGTGCGTCGCAGTGTGGAAGCGCGCCTGCGACGTCACAGCAGTGTAGGGCGTAACCTGGTTGCTCTCCGGGGGGTATGCCACGGAGGCGGCCGTGAGGTCCTTGTCATTGACGTTGAGCGGGTAGGAGACCTCGACTCCTTTGTACGGCCACACGTCGGGACGACTAAAGGTAATAGACGCGCCGATGTCGAAGGAGCAGAGGGTCCACCATATCCGTCGTCGAATCTCCATGCTCAGCGGCGCAATGTTCCAGCCTTGGAACTCCTTGTGCAGCCCCAGCCCCATCGCCATACGGGCAGACAGGCCCAAGTAGTTGTATCCCGAGTTGGGCTTATCTCGCTTTTGCTGGTAGTTTGAGGCCAGCGTGAGGGCTTGGACGAGGCTCAGGTTTCCAACCTCCAGAAAGTTGAAGCCGAGTATCGACCGTGCCTGTGCAAACAGCGCCAGGTCCAGCGTGTCGGCGGATGAGCTTCCTGACGTCCAGACCCCAATGGCGGCGACGATGTACGCCAGGGCAGTCCAGCATGGTCCATTTGGCCGGGGAATCACCTCGCTGTACTGGGCGCGGAAGGTTGGTTCGTGGACAAGGGGATACATGACGTGGTATAGTCGGAAGTACGCGTCGATCATGAATTCGGCAATGTGGCGGTTCGGGTTTGGTTGAGATGTCATGGGGAGTAACGACGAGGCATCGTAGGCCGGCCTCGATGGCGTCGGCGTCCGTCTTCGGGAGCTTGGCTCCAGAAGCCGAAGCAGCGCTGCGCCAGATGCCACGCCGAGATAGCCCCCTTCTCGCTCGTTCACGCTTAATGAGGCCATGCCGTCAGATATCGGTGCGTCTTCTATGCCTCCTTTGCCAACGGCATCGGGCGACAGGCCGTGTGCGTAGGGGGAATCCTTCTCGCTCCACTCAAAGTCCTCCAGAGGCGGCCCTTCTAGCATCCTCTGGTGATCGGCGTCAGGTTGCCGAGAAGCGCCGCTACTTTCGTCGACATCGGGATTTGATAACCGGCGTGGAACCGATGTGCGCCTTTCCTGCTCGTGGGCAGAAGGCTCATCGTCCAGGATCTTCGGTTGGGGATTCGAGAAGTCAAAGGTCTCATCTGCTTTCGGCTGCGATGCTGCAATTGTCGCTGCATGTGCTCGCTCCCAGGTTCGCAGCTGAGGCGGAACCAAAGCCCGCATCTGCCGGAGCAACACCTCGGCCCTCTCCAGACGGGCCTCAACCTCCGTGAGATGCCTGCACACGTCAGCTTTCACGCTCGCCACCCGCATCCAGGACGATTCTCACTTGCGAGTCAGCGGCGTCCTTGAGTGCTTCTCGTACAAGCAATGCCGCCGATACCGTATGCAAAGATCGCATGTCGGAAGAGCCCGGTTGCAGCGCGCCTTTCTCCTACGGCATTCCTTGCAGGCTTGGTCCGAAGAGCCGAGGAAGCCCATGTCGAAGAAGGAGTCCATGTCAGCGGCGTCATCGGCCGGGGGGGCATTCGGGGCCGCGCTAGCGAAGCCGGGCAGCGAGGACGACGCAGATTCCATGGCCAACTGCGCCGCTGGCGATCAAGGGTCGACTGTCACCTCAGATTGAGTGTGAGAACTTGAAGGCAGCTGCAGCAGATTGCGGAGATCGGGGAGTGAGGTGGAGGGAGTGGATTCGCTCTAGTCTGGTGGCGACTCACTTTGTCTTATTTTGGGTGCCGCCACGCACATTAATGGGCGTTGCGCACACGACGCGAAGCATGACTTTACTGGATAATGGGCTGGGAATTCTAATTATCGCGCGACCTTGCGCACAATGGCAGCCGTTGGTAGACGAGCCGGAAGCGATGCTGCTGCTTATTTACATCACTAACACTGTTGGATTTGGATGATGGCAAGCCGACACGCTTGAAGCCTTGGGGGTTCTGTAGCCTGATATTCCATTTCTAGCTGTTTTGATATGTCTTCAGCTCCATACCTCACCCTTAGTAAATCACTCGTCCCGCAGCGTGATCAATCCGTCAGCTTCGTGTGCGCCAGTCTCCGCTATCGATGTGATTCCGGAAACCATTGTATGTGAGTTGCACAATGCGGAAGCAGGCTTGGGAGGCTGACCCTCCAAGATGTTCTGCATTCAGAAGTCTGGGCGGAGGCTGCAAAGACGGCTAGTACAGAACGCGGTACAAGATGTTGAACACCCGATGTGCTGGGCGCACAAGCTCGGCGATGGGCAATGGATCCGCACCTAATTGCCATCACGTCCATTCAGAAACTGTTTCCGCCGATATGAAATGACGTTGACAGGATTCGAGTCTGGGGAACCTGGTAGCAGCTTCTTGGCGCTATCGGAGCTCTCTAGGCCGAGGGCGACAGTCGCCCTCGGCGCCAACACGCGGGGCAACTAGAAAGCACCATATCAGCTCGAAGCGCCAGTCACCTGATGCACACAAATAGGCGCCATCGAACGCTGTGTACTCCGTACGGTTGACTCTGAGTGAGAAAGTGGTGTGTCCATCTGTATGGAGATTGAACTGTTCGCTGACTGTAGTTTGGAGGTTGAACCCGGGAACATTCTGGCAACAGAGCCCAACGGCAACAGAGCCCAACGGCAACAGCATCAGGCTCTATGTACAGTGTCAATATTGATGCGTGACGTTCAAGAATGGAACCCCAGGAAATCACCGGGTTACACATAGCATGGGAACTTATACATCTGCCTCTATACTCTCCACCACAATATCGTACCTCCGCAAACTGTGTCGCATAACATACTCTCCGTTGACCATGTCATTCTTCTCCGCCCGCCTCAAGGCGTCCGCCATTGTGCTCTCGATCCCAGCCTTCAAATGTCTCGTTGCGACCCGCCGCAGCGCCACCGCCGGGTCGACGTTGACCAGCCACCGGTCATCCACCGCGTCTGTGATCCCCCGCCACGGCGCCCGGTCGCTCAAGAGATAGTTTCCTTCAAAGATGCAGACCTCCGTCTCGGGTCCCACCACCACGCCTCCGTCGACAGGGTCCTTGACGGCGTGGTCGAATGTCGGGGCGGACACGGAGCTCCGGCCCGCATTGTCGCGAAGACGCTGAACCAGCTCGGCGGCGGCGGCGCCGTCAAAGGTCCACGGCGCCCCTCGCCGGGCCAGCGCTTCGGTCGCGTTCGGAAGCGACCGAAGATGTGCGAGAGGGAGGTGGAATCCGTCAGCTGAAATGGCGGTAATGGACGGCCCGGAGGGTGATTGAGCAACGAGATCGACGACGTGCTTGGCGATGGTTGACTTTCCAGAGCCCGGAGGCCCGGCCAGGGCGATGATCAATCGCCGCTGCCCGAGTGCCTTCTTCTCTGCCCACTTGCTCTGGACACGATCGGCCAGGGATTGATATACGGCCTCCATGGTGCTTTGAGAGGAAAAATTAATAATGAGAGCATATTGAGGGAACTCTTTTACTAGCACTACGCATATATCCTCGCACGACGGACAAAAACCTGCCTCCGGAGCACTGATCTCCAGCGATGTGGGGTGTATGGGGACAGACTGCTACGGCAGCAGTAGACTCCCCTCTCCAGTCACTTGCACAACTCTGGGTCTTAGTTCCCCGCATGAACGAACGACTGAGCCATGGTATAATCCATGATGTTGCATGCATTGCCCAGGATTATACGATTGACAAGAGCCTGGGGCAGCCACTCAGAGGTCGACTGTTGTAGAATCCTGGTCTTACATCGATCAAGGGCGTACATTTCACCCCACAGGCCGTAGAACAATGCCACCCCGACCTGCCAGAAAGACCTGGAGGCTCCTAGACTCGGCCTTCGCCATCACAGGAAGAGGCACTGTGAGCGAAATAAAGGTATATTGTACCTCGTGCTCATGAATATTTGATCCCGTCCCCGAACGATACCCCATGAACCACGAACATGTTGAGCTGAGTAAACGCTGGCCTACAAGAAGTATCAACAAAGCCTTTCGAAAAGCAATACAAAATGTCGAGGCGCTCGCTCATGCACCAAACTCGCGCGGCTTGACGCCCTTTTGCTTGTAGTAGTCGTCCACCCACTCCTTCATCTGAGACACCGCCCCATCAATGACCTCTCGCGCACCCTCGTTGATCCTGTTCCCCACGTGGAAGTCGTTGCAGTGTGCGGCCTTGGGGATGACCCACACGGGGGCCTGCTTGGTGCTCTTCAACGGACCCCCAGGTCGCAACTTGGCCGAGACGGTAGCCCCAATCCACGGGTCGTACTCGCCGTTCACCCACATGAGCCGCGTCGTGTTGACGTGGTTCCAGCCTCCAGTCTTAGCGTTGGCTTGCTCGACGGTACGGCCCTGGTTCAGACCATATGTGAAAGCACCGACATCGGGGAATGTCTTTCTGCAGTCGGCCAGGCTGGAGTCGCGGGTGAGGGCCTTCGAGATGAGGCCGTTGTCTGAGCCGGGACCCCAGACTTGCCACCACTCGAAACTTTCGAATGTTAGATTGCACTGAGAATTCGATGTTCTGCAAGGTGGACTTACGGTTCGTTGCAAAGGAACCACATCCAGAGCGAATCATCAGAGCTCTCATGTCCCCGTGAGCTGGCAGGTTTCCTCATCCACTTGGCAAAGCCCTGGAGGGCGCGCTCCATGCCAACACCTTCTGGTCCAGGGGCAGTAGTATTGCTCCCAGGCCATTGATTCTGAGAGCACCAGGTTAGTTTGACTAAACCGTTTGGCTATACACGGGAAGAGGAAACTACAAGAAGGGTATGAAGTCACCTCGACGTAATCGCACATCTGCGTAAAGTTGGTGTACCCAGAAGTGAATTGGGTGCCTTGCCATGCTCCCAGCGGAGATGCCAGCGATCCCGCAAAGTAGCCATCGTCAGTGACGTTGCCGAGATTGAACATGTCCTTGAGCTTCTGCTTCTTCTCGGGGGTCCCATTGAAGAGAACGTCATCGACATGCGAAATCACCTTTTTGAAATCGGCGCTGCAGTTACGCGGCATTGCCTGCTCGATTGGACAAAAGTATTCCCAAAATGTCGAGACGGCCTGGACAACGGCACTAGACGCATGGTATGCCCAAAAGGTACCAGGTGCAAGGGCGTTAGTCCAAGCCGTGAGTGCGCCGGAGTACGAGCAGCCGGCTAGGATCCACGGCGCTTTGTCGGGCTTCGAGTTGCCGCAGGGGTCAAACGGAAGGTAGACATTCTTGGAGAAATAGATGAGATCTTGAATTGAATTGTCGAGGTTGAGATGTTGTAGAGTCTCGGCCGTAAAGTTACTGCCAACGGGAGAACTGCCGCCCTAGTAGCGATGCTCGAGCGTGATGACACCGGCTTTGTTGGTCTGGGCGAAGAGGCCAATCAAGGTCTTGTTGGAATGGTTGACATCATCTTCATCGACGGCCTCTTCACCGGGAGCCTCGAGGATGACGGGCGATCCGGGACCGCCGTAGTAGTGGGCACTCCACCAGAATCGCTGCTTGAAGGTCCCGAGCTTCGGGTTGTTGTGGTCGATGAGCTGATCAAAGAATGCGGCCGTGGGAACGCCGGTGCCATCCGCGGGCCGTTCTGGAATGTAACGGCGTCGATCGTACTTGAGCAGGTTGCCAGGAGTAGATGCAGAGCTGGCGAGGAGTAACTCTGCGAACGCGGCGGCGAGGACGGAGACGCGCATCTCGGTGGTGGAGAGAATGAAACCAGAATGGCTAGCAGACCGACGCGGACTTGCTGCTTCCAACAGAGCCGGGCAGCTACCAACTTCTCGGGCGCACGCAAGTAGGGATGCTCGGCTATTATACCCTAGGCACGATCAGATTGGCAAGTCCTATATGCCGCTTGACATACGTATACTGACCCCATGGCAAGTTGCAGCTATTAATTACCTTGCTCGCCAGATTGCCCACACCTGTCATGGTGGAAGCTTGCGCCTTCTTTGCCCCCGGATCGGCACGCTCCCGGTCTACGGAAGTGCCGGATTGCCCAGGATCAAAGGCTATCCCAAGGAAGATCTTTTGCAAGGGGCTTTGACTCGAGTTGCCTTTCTCGGCGGATGGTGGTCTTGTTCTGGGCCCGGGTGACAATGCCGTCGTGGGAAAACACGAGTCAAGCGCTGAAAGCATATCCCACGTGGCTGAGCGATTGCTACCTCCTTACCTTATCTTGACTTACAACCGCGATGGTTGAAGGCGGCCTACCACTGCGATCTATGAACATCAATTTGAGGCTTTCCCGGATGAGTGCTGGACCTGGTTCTATGCACAGCCCACCTCGGCAAGGCAAGGGCTTCAATGGAAAAGTTTGATGACTGAGAGGAGGCGTGTGTGCCCACTCTTGAAGTCATGACCTGGACTTTAAACTGATCCGGCAGGAAGCGATTTGAGCTGGGGACTTTTACAAGATGGATGCGTGGATTGCGTCGCAGTCTTGCGGAACTTTTCAATCCTCCAGCACAAGACCCGTTTGAGAAGGAATTTCGACGAAATAGGTAGGCAAGATCGGCATGTTATATTAGACAAGTGAACAAACCCATGGCGCACGATATGCGCGGTACTCATCGGCATGCGTCGCCATCGACGTCATCGGGCATCGTCGATACTGATCATATACGCGGCAATCTTCGAAGTGATGAATAGTCACAATATCGATTCGAAAATCACCCACCTGCCGGGATAGGCAACTCGACGCGTGTTTGGGCTTGGTCGAGGCACGAAAATTCTTGGTTGACCGGGCTGTCATTACCTGGGCCATCCAAACCCCAGGTCCTTGCTTGTAAATCGTGACACTTGAATGTGCGAGACATGTCCAACTGCGGGCAAGGAAGACTGAAAGACAAAGGCGCCGCTACCTGACTCTCTTTTCCGGGTTATCAGCTGCCGGCGAGCTGATCAGAACAGGAAGGCCCGCGGTGTGGGTTGTTTGTAGAGCAGTTCCGAAGTGGTGCGTCTCAACGGACACGGTGTGCGGAGTGCGTTGAAATCTACAGGATGATGGAGCCAGCGGAGGGGTAATGAAGCCAGAGTTTCCGAGACAGCCGCTCGATAAAAACGTTTCCGGCCATGAGCGGAATCCAATCGTCACCGACTACTGCACTAGCTCTAGATGGAAGAGTCTCTCTTTGCGCAAACCGCGACCGGTTTGTCTCTTCTGCTATCTTGAGAGTCTAAAACACTAACCAACTTGTCATTATACTCCAACCGTTTTGGCCCGACTTTTCCCTGGATGCCTTTACTCTTAGGAGTGAAGAGACGAAAGACCTTTTAGCAGAGGAACCGATAAGCGGAACTGAAATACACCTTTTGGCACTTCTATATATGCCTGCATAATAGCATGCAGTTCCTTGACTGATATAATTTTGTGTTGGAGACACTAGTATTGGAGCACTTCCCAGCAGAAGAATATCCCAGGGGCAATTCAGGAATATGCTGGATGTCAACTTCAACGGCGCTTTCTAGCCAAGGACTGCTCAGCAAGGTTTTGGATACAAGGTCGTCCTATCTAAAGCGTTTCTTGAGAAAAAGGCTCAAAAATTAGCCTTAGAGGTCTCAAGACTAGGGACCAAGAGTAAGTATAAGTATAGAGATTTACGTTCATCAAAAGTGTTGCTGCACCACCCCGAGTGAATTTTCAGAGATGCAGAAAGCTCCAGAACGCATAGAGGACGCCTGACCTGGGATAAAAGATCCAACTACCATCGGTAAGTCACAGTGGACAAAGGTCTGAATGCTTGAGTACTGGTGAGCGGGTTCAAGTGCTGCCGCCGCATCATCGAGTAGTCCTATCTGGAGCCCCCACCTCCTTGGCAGGAACACCGCTACGCCACAACTCATCTGTAGTCTCTGGGAGTCGTAGAATTTCTCAACGTCAAGCAAGCCCAAATTAATTGGCATATATACCATATTCGATACCATTGCCTTGGTCCGTTCCACACAGATTCAATATATGACATCTCTTCTAGTATGCCAAGGCCCCAACTTTGTACCTTGCAAAGGGTATGAGGTACTAAACAGTAGATCGAGGTAATAGGAAGAATGACAGCAACAGCGAGCAACAGTATTAGACACGGAACTATGGAAAAATATGGAGTACAAGGTTAGAGCCTGGCATAGAAGAGGGGATGCGAAGCGATAGTACTATACTAAACCACAGGCTTCTCATGGAAGCTCGCCCGTCGACGAGCCTGCCCCACAACCACCTTGTGAAAACGCCCGCTGCAGATATCCGCCATATTCTCCTTTACACCAGCCAAGTTCTCCCGAACAATGTCCATGGTTGGGCGCGAAAAGACGTGGTCAATATCCTCGAGGGTCTTGTCCTTGGTCTCCGGCATGAAGATGATCTGGTAGACCTCGCCGACGAGAGCGATGCCGCCGTAGAAGCCCAGCGCAAGCCCAGTCTTTCCCATCGTATCCTGCATTGCGGTAAAGTTGTATGTGACGATGAAAGAGGACAAGAACAGCAACGCCTCAGAAATAGTCATTCCGAAGCTGCGTAGATATGTCGGGTAGACCTCAGATGGAATAACTGATGAAGCTCGTTAGTATCCACCTTGCCAGCGCCATGCCGCTGAAAGAGTAACTTACCCCAGGTCAGGCAGGCATAAGAGCCGAAAAAGCTCATATAGATGATGAGGCCGGTGAGGTACAGACCCTCTACAGCCGTGGGACTCGTCATGTAATCGAACTGGTAGCTAATACCAATCAGAACCAAGCCGATGAAGAAGCCCGGCAACATTGTGATGGCCCAAAATCGTCGACCGCAAGTTTCCATGAGGAAGATGGCGGGGATCGTGCCCAGGAGAAGTGCTCCACCGCCAACGAGGGACATGTAGTTGGATTGCGTGGGATCGAAGCCGATCTGGTTCATCAAGACCGACATGTAGTACATGATGGCATTGACTCCTGTGAGCTGACCCAGGAGGATCATGATGTTCGCGTAGACGAGAGCCCGGCGAGCACGGGGAACACTGTCGGAGTACGGTTAGTCCTCTTGCCCTCAATGTTGCCCGAATCGCTCCATGCGCTGGACCGAGACAATTGAACCACTTACGTGAAGAAATCCATCCACGGGTATTTCCGATTCTGTGCCCCTTCGGTGACTTCCGTGTCTTCTTGCCGCACGACGGCCATCATGGAGAAGAACTCTTCCCTAGACTCTGGCGACTCCACGCCTCGGATTCGCTTCCAGACCTTGAAAGCATCGAGCGCCTTCCCCTTGTGCAGGAGGTATCGGGGGCTTTCAGGCATGAAAAGCATACTGCAGTTCGTCTCAGCGTCAGCAACACGTCCCAGCGGCTGTAGACTGCATTCGGTGAAGTGAGCTCGTACCCGAAGAACATAATGGTCGAGAACACCAGCGACGAGCCAAGGATGTACCGCCAGTTGCCGGGGACTTTGAGGAACATGGCCGCGACGGCGTATCCAAGAACCTCGCCAAGAGCGATGTTGAACTGGTACAGGGACACCAGGTTTCCTCTGATGCGACGCTCGACCGTCTCGGCCACGTAGACGGGGACCGTGCCGCCTTCCAGACCAACGCCCAGGCCGAGGATGACTCGAGCTGCGACCATCATGCCTGTTGGTCGCCAGAGCAGTCAGATCAACGCCGGAAGCAGGACTGGGCATGGGTGCCGTTGTGTGAACTCACCATAGTTCATGGAGCCCGCCTCCAGCGCCGCGCCGACGGTGTACAGAATGATGGAGATTATGATGGCCCACTTTCGGCCAAAGTATTCGTTTGTCGGCGACAGCAGCAGGGCGCCGCCCACCGCTCCCAGTGGCATGCCGGAGTTGACCAGGCTGTTCTGCCTATCGGTGAGGCTCAGGTCCTTGGGGAGGTATAGGTTGGCGCCGGAGATGAGACTCTGGTCAAGCCCAGACAGCAAGCCGCCCATGCTGGCAAAGGCCACGAGCAGCCACGTAAAGTGCCGGGGGTCCTTGAACTGGACGTTGAAGAAGCCGTGCTCGAGGCCGCCGCCGGCCTGCAGCTGCAGCTCCATGTCCTCGATCAGAGCATCGACCTCGTCGCAGCCGCCGTCGCGGGCGACCTCGAGGGTCTCGAGCTCCGTCTTCTCGTGGAAACTGTCGCTCATGGCTCCGACTTTGGTTGTCAACCGAGTAGTTGGGACGTCGGAGACTACTGTTTGGGGCCCTCTTTGTATCACGCCAGATGAATGGAGAGCAGTGGGACCAGAGTGCTACGTGTACGCGCTCAAACGGTCCGAGAGCGCCACAATGTAAGCGGGCACCCGGGCCTCTCTTATACCACGAAAGGCATCGAGGACATGACCCGCGGCTGGTGTTTTACGTGCCCATCGCTCCACGCAAAGTCCGACCGTTCGAATACTGCTGCCTGGGGACGGCGTGTGAATTTGGGACCCCAGATGGAGCCCCAGATGCACTCGAACTGGGGATCAATGGGACTAGTAGCAGTCCGTTCATGCATGACCGTACTTCGTACTCGTCTGTGGATACGTGTAGTTTGCGTGCGGCAATTCAGCCGATCCAGCCGCTGGTGCAGTCTTCGTGACTGATGATGCCACTTACATGTATGGGTCTGCCGTCCCCTATTGTTGCATCGTATCTTCGGCAAGACTGGGAATGCGGAGGGAACTCCGTCTGTCTGAGCACGACGCAGCGTCCTGGGTTGGAAACAGGGCATCAATACAGTTGGCCGTGCAGGTAAGCCGGTTCAGTTGAACTAGTGTCCACGGACTGCACATGAGACCGTTGGAGTTGTTCGGAATCTGAGACGCCCAATCCACTCCAGACATCTTCAGCAAGCTTCGGCCATCGCCATCCCGCTGCAGATCGTCAAACGGCACTTTTGCCGTTCTTCCCGGGCCCGCCCTCTTGCACCGACACGGCGCCGCCGCGGCCCACTTGACGCCGAATCGATGAGGGATTTTCCAAGCTTCATCGATCCCGCGACGGCCTCGCAGATGGTCTTACATGTGCAGTAGGAGAACTCACTCCGCTCTCAAAGTCACGCTGTGGACATTTTAGGTCAGGGATGGCTGGATCCTACGCGGTTAGCGGCTTTTCGACAGCGAAAGCCTGCTATCAACATGGTGTCTGGAAAACTCACGTGCGGTTGACGACACTTTGTTTCTACATCTCGATATCGGAAAAGTGCCGTTGACATCGAGTTGGGCCGAAATAGGCTCCCGCGAAGGTAAACCTGGAGGTTGCAGATTTAGCAAAGATTCACAACGAACCCCTGAACACACTGCAGCGCTAATGTAGCCATTCGCTGGTCGTGGCTTCTAGAATTGTTCTAGTAGACACTACAGAATGGGGTCTCAGAAGCGGCGCGATCCCCGTCCCTGTTTTCCAGGGCTGTTGTTTCGCGCAACCAATAGTTGTCTCGGGTGGCGCAAAATGTCGGACCGACGAAGTTTACGTCAGGGTCATCATGGTGTTCTTGACCGTACAAGTATGAAGCACGGCTACCCTGTCCGAGTCTTACATCCATCTTGCTTCTTTCTACATCGACCTCCTTGGTCATTGTGCGGAAATCCTCTGCAACGACTCGCCTGCCAGCTTCATGTCCAGCTATGGTGTCTTGGATCCCTTCCAGACCCCGACAGCTGGCTGGATGATCCTCGCTCCCTCGACACCACCCCGACAACTAACAGGACGTTCTTTGAGGCACATCCCAAGCCAACGTTCAGCCGCCTACTGCTAAAACAAGCGGGCAAGTGACTGCGAAGCGAACACCTTGTCGGCACATGGAAAACAGAATTCCCATCTCTCATATCTCAACAAAAAGCCATCCGCAGCGATGCGCTATCAGGCCAAATGGCGGACGAAACTAGGACAAAAGGCCTTGGCCAAGGCTACTACAAATCACCGTATTACGACGACTTCTCGGGGTCGTCCTTGACTTCGACATGAGTCTGCTCCTCCTCCATCTTCCTCGCCGTCTCAATCATATGCGACTTTGCCTCCTTGCCCTCGAACAGGTAAGTGAGCTCCTCCAGCGTTGGTCCAGCCGTCTCCACGAAGAAAAAGTACACGATGACGAACACAAACGCCACCCAGACGCAGTAGTAGATGTAGAACTTCCACCCGATGTTCTGCAGGCCGACGGGATTGACGTAGCCGCCAAAGATGGACGCCACTTGGATGGTGAGCAAAACAAACGCCCAGGTCTTGGCCCGCATTTGATACGTGACGATCTCGAGGGGGTATGTGACAATCAGGTTGGTCCAGGCAAAGGTGTAGAACGCTTGGAAGACGAAGATGCAGGCGAGAACCACGCGGCCTGCTGCCAGCGAGTCCCGCTCTAGGTACTGTTGCGCCGCGATGGTCCAGACAATGAAGGTGACGAGGACGCCTCCAGAGCCGACGAGAAAAAAGGTCCGCCGCTTGAATCTGTCAATCAGGCCTGTGACGGCAAGTGCGACAATGTACTGCCACAGCGTCACCATGCCGTTGACGAGAGTGATGTCCTTGTCTGCCTTGACTCCGGTGTCTTCAGACATTCCAGTAATGAATATATATTCATTCTTAAGGGCATATTCATTCTTAAGCTTATGCATATGGATAAGAATATAGAGGCTGGTAATGAATA